>VHZZ01000981.1:120037-137666 GCA_009801015.1 Silene noctiflora | reverse complement strand
TATATAAACTAAAGTATAATAAGAACAAGAAGAAGAAGAACTAAGAACAGTAAAGTGGACCGAAGATTCCAAAATTCAACCTCATATGGGGACATTCAATCATAACTTAACACCCTTTAAACTATTTTGCAAAAGAGTATTTTTTAATTTTAAATTTTTTTGTTTTGATTAATTAATTAAAATAATGTGGAAGTGTAAAGGGCACCATGGAAAGAAGAGCAATAATAGAAAGCACAATAATAACATGCATAGGTAAGTTGTAAAAGAAAAGGGTAAATTAATAGTCTAATGTAACATATCACCGTCGCAGTCAATAGTTATCTTTGTTTAAAATATAATTCTAATGAATAAGGTAATGAATGAATGAATATTGTACATTAAAGATTTGCATAGGAAACTTGAACATGCGCATTAATTAGAGTTTCTGAAAAACTTACCTTTCCATATTATATATTTTGTGAGTAATTGATTTTTACAGTTCACTCCAGACCAAAACCCACGCCTTTTTCTGAGTGTTGAGTGCATGTGCAGTTGGAGTGTCAAGTGTGGAGGTTACACATCTTTTTTATTTTTAACTTGGTTTGTACTCAAATGTTTTCCTTGAAACTAGTTACCTTAGATTCTTTTTACTATGCACTTTAAACTAACCTCATGCTCCTAGTCCATTCCATAATCATGAGTTATGAGTTATGACCATTGGGTAGACCATGAAAACGGGTCAAATCAGATATGATGCATTCGGTTTTGAGTTATTCGAATCTTGGAATGGTCAGGTCATTTTGGGTTTAATGATAGATTTTGAGTATTTTGTTATCAAGTTATTTAGGAATAATAGTTAGTAAAGTGTTGATAAATGAGTTGGATTAATTAGGATTGCGAATTAGGTACAACCGCACGGGTAATGGTTGGGCCAAATTCACCGGGTCTACCAAAAGGTAAAGGCGAAAACTTAGAATAGTTTTGATGACACAGGTGTGACATGGCCGAACAGTGGTGCATCTAGGAGGGCTAGCATGGACGCTCGCTCCATTGGGCATTGAATATTTTGAAATTCTTAGTTAAAATCTTTGATTTTTTTTTTTCATGTTTACCTACGATATTACTAGTTCGCTGCCTTTTATTATTGGGTCGCATTTTGGATGGATTAATGAACTGGACAATTTAAATTTTTGGAATTATATATAGGGTGTGTACATGATATTATCCGCTATTTTTGCACGTTAGACAAGCCCAGTTGAATGTGTTGTCCCATCAATAAACCGCTCAATTAAAGATGACCAGTTTAATCGGTTGGAACTAGATATTAAACCTCGAATATATTTGGTAATAAACGATGAAAGCTTTCGAGAATTCCTTAATAATGGCTGTGGAACAAAGTACATGAGATTGTAACCCATCAAGGCAAAATGGTCCACTCTATGCCGTTCAATTAGTAATGCAAGGATAGCGACCCAAGTAGGTAGCAATGTAGCATGGTAATACAGTAATATTAGCACACCAAGGATAGACCAATAGACTTTGGAGGCCAAGGTCTACCCCCAAAAAGAGGCCGTTGAGCAAAAAAGGCCCCGACTTTTTCCAGGATTAGAGTTTCCTTTTTGGGGAGGATCAAGGTCCTTGCCAAATATTGGCCTGGAACAAGATACCAGATCCAGGTTGGTTTGTGTGATTGGGATCTGGATCCACTACCACCAAATCAATATCCGACCCTGTTCTATTTCTCTTTACCATACATTCTTGGACAATCTCAGGGATTGGAAAATCAAACTATATATTACTGAACAAACCTTCACTATCACCAATTATTCATGCAGAAAAAAACTTGATAACATGTTTGGGATAACAAACGTCCCTGAGGACAATATTTTCATTCCATGGATTGATTAAACATACACTCACCAAATACAGGACAAGAAGCAACATACTCCTCGTGCAGGGAGTATAAATACTAGGGGCTCTAGGGCAAATCAACTCGAGCATCCACAGCTCAAATCCCCTTTTTGTAGGCACGGACCAGAAAAAAGAAACAAAAATTAACTTAACTTGCAAAGAGGAAACAAGGTAAAATAGATGTCGAGTCGAAATGGTTGTCGGGGAAGAAAGAGGACACAACTTATCTAATGCAGTCTAGTGAGCTCCTCAATTTTTTTGCAAAGCTCTTCCACTGAAACATTCAATGTTTTCGAAATCTCCTCCATTCGAACACGATTAAGATCGAGAAAAGATTCAATAAGGTCCCCATCGAGAAAGTTTCTCGAATCAACTGTCTTTTTCTCATTGTAAAATGACCGCCAATGTTCATGGCTCAATCCTCCAACACCCTTTATTACCTTCCTCAATGTGGCCTGCAGTTTTTCTAGGAAATTGTACTGTTCAGGAGGAAGTGAGGCGATGACCCCTATCACACCGTTAACCGTCCCAAAAATGACTGTCGGTATCTGACCAATTTCGGAATCCGGCAACCGCATGACAAGAGAACCATGGCGGAAGCGGTTAATGAATTCACCCACGTGGTACTCTCCGACAACATCAAGGCGGGCCCTCTCTTCATCTGTGGCTCCTTCACTGTTTTTTCTCACCGTGAATAGATTGAAGTTGTTTTCTGCACCAAGATAGATATCATCGTTAAGGATCTCCACAGCTGACATCCAATTCGCATTGTAGTCCCTAGCACGTTCCTCTATAGCACCTTCTTCATGCTGCCATGATAAGCAAATAAGCATATTTAAGATCTCGCAAAATTATACTCTGTATATAAATGCTGCACACATTAAAGTACTTGCAAACAATTCTACTTCCATAAGTTCTTGTATAAGAGTATAAGATCGTCGATCTAGCAGTCTCATAATGTAGTCTCGTAGAAATGTAATAAACCAACCTAGCTCAACTTAACTCATCACCTATATATGACCATTAACCTGCTAAAAACTACAATCGAGAAATAACTATCCCATGATACGGGTCAGTCTTATCACGATACGATCTCATAGGAAAACTTGTGTAAGATCGTATGATAATAGGCGAAAAATTGTCCTGGTCTGACAATAAACTTTTATTGGACCGTTTCACGGAAAACTACTCCTATAGTTCATTATTTAAGCAACCCAACGGGAATATATTTGATTGAGGGACAGCGTACAAACCAGAAAGGGAGCAAGGCCTAAAGAAGCCAGAGAGAGGAAGGGGGGGAGTTTCAATGCTTTAGTGATTCCCTCTACTACATACCTTATAGATTAAAAGTGAAATGGATTTCATCAAGTCCCCAACAACAATAAAATCGCCACGAGTCTGCACATACAAAGCAAGAATGTGCCCATGATGCCCACATTCAGACTGTAACTCACGGGTACCATCATCCCGAAGCATCCACTTATAAAGCTGAATTTTCTGATTAATGGCAGCAAGTAGCTTGCCGTTAAATGCATTAAGAGAGTATACAGCGCCTTTAGTTTCCTTCTCGGCAATGAGTTGCAACTTTCCATCCTCCACCACAAAAACAAGAATTCTTCCCTGAAACGTATACATGAAATAAATTAGGTATCCACACAACAATAATATAGAGAAATTTATCTGTAGTACAGCAAATTTATAGTCATCTTAAGATTCCCTTTCAAGTTCCAACTGAAGCTCTATAATAAAGTGCATCTCAACTCCCAAGAAACAACACATTTTCTTTCACCATTCATCAGGTATCATCTACAACACGTATAACAATACTTAATTCTCGAAATGATTTGGGGTCAGCATGCACTGTGAAATGTAAAACAAGAATAGTACATGAAGAGGCTAAGGAGAGAAGACGAAATGTCAGCAAACCGAAGAGATTGAAGCAAAAGGAGAGAGAGCGTAACAAACAATAATGCCAACAAGGAACTTGTGAATTTGAAACCAAAATATGACGATACTACTTAAAGTTATCTTACAAAAAAAAGGCTAAGAGATGCAAATAGCATACGAATGGGAGGAATAACAATAAAAAAAAGTGAGAAATATTTTCACAGATTTTTCTACCTGGCAGAAAATATTTCACAGCTGAATTAAAAAATGAGAAAGGAAACAAACACGGTTCTAACCAAATCTACTTGAATAATAAACAAGAGTGTGCCCCAACTCCCAGCCCCAAAACAGTGAACATATCATTATAGCACACAACTTAACTACGCTGATCATACTAAAAAAAACGAAAAATTTACTTAAGCAGAGGGAACAACAGCAAAGATCCACAAGAATCCACTTTAGTACCTTGGTTGGCTCACTTTCCTCGGGCAAAACATATGCTGTGCCAACGCAGTAGTAAAGATTATGATCATCTGAGAATGAGCAACTAAGAATAGAGCAACCACATTCAAAAGTATCAAGGGCATAAGTTGATATAATGTCGAAGGTTTGGTCATCGAGCAAGCGCACAAAATGCATTTCAGATTCTTCTGCACTTGACTGGTTGTATTTCATACTACAAATGGCAAAAGTGCGAGTTTGTTCTTGATGGCAGATACGCCGAGCATGCTCGCCTAGAGGAATAGAACGAATATGGAGCTTCTGAATATCATCAATTGTGCCGATGGT
The DNA here is from genome assembly GCA_009801015.1 of Silene noctiflora. Taxonomy (NCBI): domain Eukaryota; kingdom Viridiplantae; phylum Streptophyta; class Magnoliopsida; order Caryophyllales; family Caryophyllaceae; genus Silene; species Silene noctiflora. Next base: position 133,100 of record VHZZ01000981.1, on the reverse strand, counting down.
AAGTTCGCCTTCTTTGGCAATTGCAAGACTGATGACAAGAAAAAAAGACTACTAAGCATGGAATCACACAAAAATCACTGAAGTAAACATGCAAGCAAGCTATCATAAATTCATAATGCATATTTTAGTGATTTCCACATTACTTGGTATATACGCATCACCCTTTTAGAAATCAAATAGTAGGCAATTAGTTGTCGCCTGGGACTTATTTAAGTACTGTGAGATTGACATTAAATGCAGGGTAATACGTGTCCCTGAAAAATTATATATCAGAAAGAATTGTCTGTTTCAAGTACTCTTAATTTGACTCTTCAATTTTGGGGTCATACACTCACCCGTGTCCAACATGACACTCACGGATATGAGTATGAAATCCAAACATGACACATTGACACTCCTAGAAGAGATAGAATGGGACGCTTTATGACAAAAGTAGAGGAAGATATTGCTAATAAAGCATATAGTATTTTTTTTTTTTTCAATTTTAAGCCCTATGTCTCAAACATATCTCCATTTCAATTTTACTACCCATAATAATTCAAAATTAATATTCTGTTTTAAACGACGTAAAACATTGCAGGGGCTCAAAATGTGAGACATGGCGAGTCCGACACTCACATATACACATATGTAGCCAAGTCTGAGTAACATAGTTGATAGTTCATATATGCAAAGGCTGGAAGCGGCTGAATAATAGCATACATAACTAAAAAATCTGAAAGACAACTGGATAAGATGTAAGTTCAGATCATCAACATGAAAACAAATAGCGTCAACATGAAAACAAATAGTGTCAACATGGCATAAAAAACATTACCAATTCTTATTCACTGACAAAGATAAATATGGGGAACCATCTGACATATTTCAAAGAGATTGTGACATTAACACAAGAAAAACATAAACACTCCTTGTCAAAGGTCCAAGAGTAAACAGTTTAGCTATTCATTAAGCACACAGTTAATGGAAACTAACCTGTCAGGGAAAGCAGCTGAGTTGAAAGGACACATATGGCTGACTTCTTTTAAATTTACATTACTATACAGCAGCTTTTTGTTGCTACTGTATATAACAGTTGGTCGATCAGAGGCAGCAAATACATGTGTTGCATTCTTAGAAGAGAATGTCCTTAGTGTAATCGGTTGTGTACCCAAAGACACCTTTTTCCTGTCAGCTAGCTCACCCGTACTCATGTTCAGTATGAAGTTCAACAGATGGCCATCTCCAAGGGCACAGAGTAGGTACGATATCTGAAAAGAGATGATGGATATCATAAACCTGCTGAAAGAAACAACGAAAAAGTAACAGCAAAACACTGAGACACAGATGTCACCCTGCATCAGCAAGAGTCAATACTTGTATTACCAGTTGCATGAATTCTTCCCACTATTTCTTTGATATCTTCCAAATTTCCTATTAGAGGTTTTTCTGTTACCTTCCAATATTTTTTTCGGACATATACTCTCAATTTTCGACCAGACTACTCCGTTTACTACTCAAGTAGGATTCAGGAGAAAAGAAAAGGGGACAACATACTAAGAAATATAGCTAGCCACACACATTTACAACCACTTCACTGCCCCAAAATATAGAAGCACATCGCTAAACAAAATAAAAAATGAATATTGATTCAATTAAACAAACTGTAGGGTTCACTTAGGCACTTACCCCTTCAAAAGAGCATAGAAGAACAGAGCGGGGAATGATCTCCCCACCAAGATTCTCCTTGGTAATTAAATTCAGATCTGGAAGTGAATACATCCTGACACTTATATCCGTCCACATTCCAACAGCTGCTAGCTGACTATAGTTAGGGTTATCACCAATAGGATTTATATCAAGACAAGAGATCTCATATTCCAATTGAGCATGTTTCACTTCTGTTAAAACCCCATCTCCAATTTCCAAATAAACAAGATGTCCACCACCAGTAGCCACTAGAACCTGCGAGAATACAATAATCTCAGTAAATCACAGTAAACACTACTGCAATAGATATAAGCAGGTGCACTTCAAATTCTAGTCCCTAGCAAACAGTGTGAAGGAAAAGTTCACAAGTGACAAACTGGCAATAGCATCAAGTAATAAAATGAGGAAAGAAGTTCATTAAACAGCATATTCTTTAAATGCAAAGACACCAATATAGGGATAGTAGATGGTACAGACCTGGGAGGCATTAGCAGTAGCAACGTTGACAGAGAATCCTACAGGAGCTTTCCATTCATTCCTCAGTTCTCTTGATATTGAACTAACCAGTCTAACTGAGCTTGAGGTGACCTGCCAAAATGCACATTAGGAAAATTAGTTACATTTACATAAATTAATAGCGCCTAGTGAACAGTGTACAAAAACATTTTTATCAGTAGCAGCAGCCGTGGTAGCGGTCATGACATCGCAGATATAGGGAGGTCGGAAATGTAACACCATGGGTCACGGTCAGTGCTGTCGTAATATTTAAAAAAATATTTACCAAATGTGATATTTCTCCATTTACAGAAATCTGATTTTTGAGTTGATTTTTCATGTTACTACTATTAGTAGCCATGTTCTTTCTCTTAGAAGGAGGACCCTTCTAAAAAATCTAATGCACCATTTGCAACTTTTTTAGTAATTTATTTTTCGAACATGTACGGGTTAAATAAGATACACCAGGAAAGTGTAGCCAATATATTATAATATTAGTTGCTGCGGCCAAAAAGATTGATAGTCTAGTGTTCTTTAACAAGGTGCTATTTAACGTGAAATAATGCAAAGAAAGCCTGAAATTTTGTTATAAGCTGTGGCCATTTTGAACCCTTGTCCAGCTACCTTAACAAGAAAAATAAAATTGAAATGAAATGACACCTACTTGAACAAGTTGGTTGAACAAAGCATCATGGCAGAATAATGTTTGCACTTCTGAATCAAACCCTTCAATTTCTGTTTCTTCTAATTCATCTTCAAGATTCATTGCCAGAATTCTGGTCTCACTGATAAAGCTTACTACTAAGAAAGTGTCATGGACATCATCAGTCAATGATTTTAAGGACCATAAGCCCTTGATACCTTGGAGCTCTACTGATGCCTGCAAAATAACTCCAGGTATCAAAACATTTGCTACGGGAGGAGAAAATCTAAATATAAAGAACTAAAATAGTAAAAAAGAACAAGTTAGACCTGTTCGTTTATGCCAATCCCATTACGAACTATGCGAAGGGAACCATCCTTGTATGCTCCAGAGCAAGTTACAACCTGGCCTTGACCTTGTCTCTCAAGGTCAACCACGCAGAAGTCTACAATCGGACCCAAGTTTACATACCTTTCCAAGACTTCCACATATGATCCTTTTGCATCTGGTTGTAAATTTAACTTAATGAGCTGCAATGGGATCAATCTAAAGATCAGAAATCAGATAATATCAAATGTACAACCTAAATAAAGATAAGAACCTCAAACAAATCAATGAAGACTAAAGAACAACAAGGATATACTCAGCATCCAGTGTCTTTTGTTCACAGATATACTCATGTACCAGACACAGTTCGAAACTATTGGTTGTCAAAGCATATAAAAATTTAACAGCATTCTGATATAAGGTATTATATAATGAGGACAAAAACCAACGGTGACCTGGAATTCCGTAACATAATGGCTGTTACGTAACACAACGGTAGCATTTTTCTACCAATTTCCAGCTTTCCTGGGTAAGGGATGCGATTGTGGCTTGCAAAAAAAAGATGAAAAAAACTTGTACCATTGATGTGGCGAATGGTTCCTTGGGCGATTTGGTGGGAGCATATTAAGGACAGGAAGCCATGTACTATTTGAGGACTAAAGACTGTCAAGGGTGTTCATAGACTCGGGAGAAAATGAGTTTAAAGGCATGATGTTTTCAGTTTCTGCATTTCTTTTATACACGAGTGTATCCTCTCTTGTCCCTTATATAGTACAATATGCCCACTCAAAGACATGCTAAAAAGTAAAAAACACTTGCTAACTTTGAAAAAGAAACAATAAGGAACGAACAAAGGAATGTTATGATGAGAACCACATTAATCACACCTGAGAGTCTCCATAACTCGAACCCACATAAACGAAAGCATTATCGAGATAAGATATAGTCGACGCAATAGATGTCTCACCCAAGAGCTCAATTTTCAGACCAGTAACTCTGCAAGGCAAATCAAATTCAGAAATTATTCCACGTCAAAAGCTGCACAAATATTTTTAATGAATTACAGACATGGATTTTAAAGACAACTGTTTCACTATTGTGTGGATGAACATGTAAAGATAGTAGCATTTGTGTTAAAACAGAAAATGGGTGCAAAGTATTCTGATGCATAATAGTTTTTCAGTGACATCACCAATATAGGAACCCATTTGAACTTTATGTGACAACCAGCAAAAGTAAATACAGAAACACAAGAATCCAACCAAGCTAAATATCAAAATAAACAAATATACGACCAAGTTTAGAATGCTACATTCTGGAAAAATCCAATCACAATAATGAAGCTTATTCTCAAGCGACTCTACTGACCTTGGAAAACATGAAATATATAGATGAAAAAAGAAGATGATATTTTTTAACACAAATACATGAATACCCGAACAGTCTTATTATTACAAGAACTACATGTTTACAGTACATAACTGTGTATATTGACAGACAAAACCCTTTCCACTTGCAGCCTTTTGTTTTAATGCCATGTCATGATTCATGAATTAGTAATTGCATCCATTCCGACAAATCAATGCATTTGCACTATTTTTTAAGACAAGCCTTTGAAAAACAATTTGGAATGCATTCACCAAGCAAAGATATAACAGAACTGCAACTATAGTAAGCAAGGTATAAGTGTGCGACACAAGATCAAATTACGATAATATATGCTCCTTTCTATTCTTGGGAATCGCCTCATTTTTCAAAATACATAACAAGAGTCTTCAAAAAAGGGGTAATTCGTATGAATAGAATGACGTTTATATGCTCAACAGGCATCTTTCAAATTGATATATAAGATAGAAATAGAAAAATACTGTTCACCATAACATTATAACTAGAAAAGAATGTTGCTCACTTTTCTTTCTCATGAGTGATAACGAGCAGATGAAGAAGCCCTGCATGATCACCAAGCAAATATCGAGACCCATCAGCATCGACCCTCCCATACGCTCTCGTTATAGACTGCAAAAGGACAAGCAATACTATAATTATAAAAGCGCTCAGAAATTATTTGATATTTCAAACTAGAGCTATCAAGAAACCAAAAAATGTACCATTTTTGCCATTTAGTCAATTCTATTTAGAGCGGGAAAGAGATAATATTTCAAATTAAACAGAGGCAAAAGGTGCTTTTTTTTACTCACAGGTCTGATAGGTATTGCTTTAAAAGAAGTAGCACTGCAGTATACTATTGTTTCCTCCCCGATGATGATAACTCCACAAAATGGGGGAGGAACAGGAATCAGCAGATCGGCTCCATTATCAAGATTATTCTGAGACCATGGCCCCTCAACAAAATCTTTGTCTTTTAATGATACCTCATAAGTTTTAACATGGCGAGCATCTTTATTGTCCTGCAAAAGAATTCAAATCATCATTCTGCATAAGACATGAAACTGAAACTTAACTTGCTACTGACACATTTTCACATGATTAGCGATTCGCAAATTACAGCCCTCAAAGCATGAAACTGGAACTTAGCTTGCTATTGACACACTTTAACATGATTTCTTCTTTAAGGTGATTAAACTCATATTCTGCCAAATTAAGTACAAGCACCTGGTAAAGAACTACAATTGTAGGTCTTGAACAGCCATAGAGAAACTTTATATCCAGCACTTGAAGCTCCTCAAGCCTGTGCAAGCAGAGAATAATCAAATCAACAAACCAATAAAAGTACTTGCTGTTGAGAGATCATGATAAAGCTTAACATATTAGACACTCATATCCAATAATTGTCTACTAATCCAGGAATTTTTATTGCCACCTCACACCTACTGAATGGTCTTACTTGCGATAATTAAACTATTAGTTACGATCGCAGTAACGGTCGCAATCACCGTAGCTACTTTAGTGCAGTGCCACGTCCAATGTCACGCTTACCATGGCTTGAGCCTATGGTGGTCATTTAAGTCATATCTATGACTTTAATAGCCTTGTCCCAGCAAAGAATCGGTCAAATATCAGATATCGGCAGTATCGCCAAATATCGGTTATTTATGGCAACTCCTATGTATCGGAAAATATCGGCATGAAAAGTTAAAAATCCTTACTTATTGGCTGTTACGTCAAGTAAGGGCCAATATTAATATCTTCAAAATATACATTTTTCTATTTATTTCTAATGGAGTCCCATAAATATTATTCTTTTGACTCTAGGATATAGTGACCTACTTTAAAATGGCTCACATAACCCTTTGCAATTCCTTTTTCCATTTAGTAGGTGTCCGTCCCGCTTCAGAATACGGGTCTCTTGGAAACACACTTATTAGGGAAAAGGTTGCGTACGTTTGACCCTCTCCTCCTCTACCTAGCTTTGAGCAGGAGCCTCTATATGCATTGAGGGTAATTATGTGATACCAAATATTCTCCGAAGGTTATATCAGCGTATCTCCCTAATACTAGGATATACTACAATGATAACGCAGACATGTTTCTCACGTCTTCATAGTTGAATTTTCATCATAAAATATTTCAGTTATGATAAATGACATATATCTCTTCAACATTATAGGATAAGATACCTGATATTAAAAGCTTCTTTTAGTTGTCCTTTAATATCAAAAGGGATGACCTATCAACAGTTCCAAGAGATAATCAGTAAACCTCGGCAGTAGTAACAACAATAAGCATACTGCAGACATATTAGCCCAATTTTGACTAAGTCACACACCTTGAATAATCCATCATACAAGTGGAGCCCAATCAGTCTGCAATCAGGATCAATGATGCCAATCTATAAAGAATCCCATGACATAGCCCCATCCCAAAAAGAAAGAAAAGGAGAAAACAAAAGATAAGAAAGTTAATTGGAACAAAGAATTCAGTATCTCATGACCAATATAAAGAACAAGCAAGGCAAAAATTATCTGGTAACCACTGATGACTGATGATAGCATGAGTGGTGCTCCCATTTCCTTTATTTTATTTTTTATAAATATGAAAAGGAAAAAAAAAAAAAAAAAACAATTTGACAGCATACCTGGCCATTATCAGTCGGACGGCCAATACGATCTGAGACATCTCCCATTGCTCTGTAGAACAAAGATTATAGTAGGTAGTTTCAGATAGGTGTCAATGTAACCTACCTACCTACAAAAATCCAGCAATTTAAAATCGAGGAAGTGAAAGCGCCTAAAACAACAATCTAAATAATTGGGTTTCTCCTCCTCTCTGGCAGCTGCCCGTCCACTTTACCTCTCGATTCTTCTTGGCAATACGGCCACCTAACCAGCATCCCCTATTCCAACCTCCTCAAATATCATCTCAACACATGCCAGTAAGATCCTCGGGCCCTTCTCGATTTAACCAATTATTGTGACATCCTCAAGACCCCATCTTTCACTGCCACGCCTGATCAATTGACCAGATCTAGATGTACAATGCACAAGCTGAGAAGGGTAAAGATTTAGGGTCGGAGGGGAAAGAGAAAAGGTCAGTGCAAGGGGTTGAAGTCTCTATGGAGGGTGTAGAGAATACTGAATAGCACTGAAGAAAGAAATAGAGTGCGGTTATGGTGGGTGGCAGCAGTGATAAGTCTAGTGGTACCGTGGTCCATGGTAGTGGTGGTTAAATTGATTGTGCTTACGTAATATGGTTAAAATAAATATACTTGGCGGTGGTGTAATATTTTACCACTTCAACTAATCCCTCCCCTCTACCCCCACCCTACCTTTATATGTGATCAAAAATGGTAGAATATTAGAGTAAACCCATGGCTCAAAATCACTCTTTGGTGCGATTACACAAAAGTGTACTCGATAAGCTTGTCTCATACTCGACCATTAGGTATGAGCAAAAAGATTCTCATTTTTGGGGAATATGGGATGGTAAGATAAGAGGAATGCCAATTTTAGTCCACAACTCAAATTTTGTTCATTAAAGTGCTAAAAGTATAAGCTAAAAACTCTTTCTTTTTTAGGCCTGACATTGGAATGTCTTAACCACAAGCCTGTACAGATGGTAGCAACAGAGGATATACACTAGAACTAAATCAACTATTATAAATAGCTACTCTTTATTAACCTAAGGAAATCACAAGATTAGAATGGAACAAGACCTGGTGAGAAGCTCTGATGCCTCAGGATCCCATTGAAGAACACAGAACTTGTATCTCTCAGTTGCAACAAATAAGAAATCTTGTGTTTCACCCTGAAAGGTAGATGCAACAGAACAACTGATCACAACAAGAATCAAGAATATATAAATAAGAGACTAATTATCTTAATCGTCAAGCGAAGGATTACTAAGATGAGGTCGAAAAAGCTCCAGTGTTGCGATTCTTCCGTAAATTGGAACATCCAGCATAGGCTACATGGAATCCATCAATAAAGCAATTAACCAGATAAGCCAAGATACAGAACAATTCTCTAACACCACCTAGATACTGAAATTAGCAAAATGCACGCTGCAATCTATGGAGCATCCAATTTTCCTCCTCGGCCCTTTATGAAGCCAGTAATTTGACCATCAAATTTACTTAGAAAAGAAGTGAAAAATAATATAAAGTATCAATAATAAGCGCATCAAGGAAGTTACACCATGCACAAAAATATAAATAAGAGTCCACCCAAAAAACTTGAAAATGACTTCTATGGCTCCATTAAATACGAAGTCTAAAATCTCAATTTCTAGGACAAGGATTACGATTTTCACAAATAATAGGCTACTTTTCAAGATAAAATGGAAGATGTTCTACGGTTTTCCATGAGAAGAGACCCTAACTGATGTTACGATGGTCATTCTAAGATCTAAAAGCATTGAGCTATTGAATTGACTAGTGTACATAGCATTAGTTAAACCCTTAAAGAATGAGATACTTTTCTTTATAAAGATAATAGAGTGAGATGCACCAAAAGAATTGGCATATATGAGACGTTTCAACTCACCCTAACAAAATTTTCAACTCATAATTAAATATGAGAAATTAACCTAATTTCGGTCATACCCTCATCTTACTATCTCCGGAGGACCGGAACCATCACAATTCCCTTAGAACTTCCTATGATGCACTCTACAGGGAATCAAATAGTTCATAGCTTCCTAGTTGAAGGGATGGGGCTAGAGAAAACAGTCCATACCTGAAGACCCTGCGGAGTCAACAAGTGGATCTCAATTCGGGTGCATTTCCTGAAAGAAATTAACATAATAAGAACAATGTCCCAAGATAAAGAAAGAAGAAGAAAACATAATATTTTCACAACCAAACCACCCAATTATTACTCCATAGTGTTCAATAAAAGGAAAAATAAACAATACAATTCAGTTTTAAGAGTCAAGGATAGAATGAACTTCTACACTTGGAATAGACAGCTAGATTCATGGCATATAGGATAGCACATTAAACCAGAACAAAAAAAAATACAGCTAGTTTTTTATGATTCGTGTTCTTTTGGTTTTTACTTTTTTGGTAGGCATAGTTTGGGAGAAAGTATCAGGAGTGAGCTTTCCCTTACACTCTTAATAAGTTGAAAGTACACTAGCTATGAGCACCTTTGAGATACCTAAGAGAAGGCAACATGAACAGTTGTCGTATCTTACCTAAATCCATTACCAAAAACTTTTTGGCTTTATTATAAGCATGCAAATATCATTTTCAAAAATCATCAAGAGGATGTATAGTACACACCCTTACCAATAGACCACTAGTAATTGAGAAATGAAACCAAATGAAGAATGGATACAATCACGATCATTTTTATAAGGATAAAATCATGATCTTTTTTAACAATATTTCATCGTCAAATTACAGAGTTCCTCCAAGTGAAGCCTCATTATTTCTGAACTACTTAATTAATAGGTGATTTAGCCATATGGCATATACCAGCTACAACAATGCCTTTTGGAAGGAATGCTAAACTTGGTAGTAGCTACTTTACAGAAACTATCATCAAATTTAGCACCAGAAAAGCTGGTATCCGACGGCCAGAATGAGGATCACGGTCACGTTGTACTTGAGGCACCATGTGATTACTTTACATTTAGGAAAGAACATATTCGAAAAGTCCAACTATCTCAAGACGAATGTATTAAAAGCACTAAATTCCCTTCACAGTCCTGCTATTATGCGAGTGATGGATGAAGACTAAAGTTGGATGAATCCGAGGGCTTACCACCTTGGCAACCATACTCTTCCAAGTCAAGGCAACAAAGCTCTCACATTCAATTGCAATGCAAAGCATTTAATGCCTACTATCGTGGCACGCTGACGCCCTAATCCTATGTGCATCCTATGTTGCACGAGTGCGAATACCATTCTGACACCTAACTCTTTGCAAATTTCAGGTCACCATAACTCCCAAAACCCCCATCAGCTAAATTTAACTTAAACTAACAAATACAAAACCACAACCTCTGGAAATCGAAACAAATCGGCCATCGAACAATTAATAAACCAATCCAACAACTAAAATCAAACATTTTTCAACCTCCTTCAAAACCACCCAAACAATTATGCAACATCACAATTACTTAAACCCTCAATTAATCAAAATCAACACCCTAAAAGTTAATTCTAACTACCCACCTCCTAAAACACAGCCAACTACAAAACCCAGAAAGGGAAACAACAAATTTACACAAAAAAAATAAACAAGAACCAAAATTAGGGAAAAAGTAACAAGAAATATAATAAAATAAAAAGAGTATTAATTAAATTAATTAAGAGAAGAAAACAATACGCGATGATGAGATTAAGTTCATGAGGACTAGTAAAATTTCCGACGCAAGAATGAGTGACATTTGTAGGCTTATGTGCCGTCACAACATAGTTCCATATGCTCATCTTCTTCTTCTTCTTCAACCTCTCTAGTTGTTGTTCTTCTTTCTAATGAGGGCTTTTTAATGGGTTTTATTTGTGTGTGAGTGTGTCAATGTGCCCTTGTGTTGTTCTAGTAAATGAATTGCGTGACTAGTGAAATGGTGAATTGTGGTGAGGGTTGGACTTGTTTGGTATACAAAGAGGCCACACTTGCCCAATTAGGTGTCCGATTAAGGCCGGTTTCTTTTGAACTTAATTTTTTAAATTTTTTCTGAATTGAGAATTTATGGGATTTGAATTTTTTTAACTTAATTTATAAAATATTAACTTTTATGAATTTATAGGATCTGAACAGAATTGGACTTATAATTCTTAACTTTTATAACCTGAACTTGATCTGAATTTTTTTGAACTAAATTTATAGGATTTGAACTTTAGAAGCTGAATTATTCTGAACTTAACTTCAATTAATTTAACTTAACTTTATTATTATATGTAATTGCATTGAGTAATATGTAATTTAATTTTTAATTCCTAAGTTAATACCACATATTGAAGGTATTAAATGCTTAAATACAACCTTAAACATCACCCTTATTATTATCTTTACTTTTTAGAGATATTATTGAGAAAAAAATACGAAAATTTCTCATGGTACCCTCGAACTTTGGCATATTACACATGTTACCCCTCATAAGTTTCAACATATAGTACCCTTGTGTTTACCTTTTTCTTTCTCATAATACTCTTTGGCAAACTTTCGCCATAACACCGTTACTCTTATACTTGTAACGCCGTGTTTTTGTTATCTAATACACTTACACTTCATCATCTATTAGCTAAATCATCATTTTATCTAATAAACTAACATTTAATACCGAAATAACAAAACACAAATAACATAACATACACAATTACTCATCTAATTACTCATAGGAGTAACGACGTTATGACGGAAAATCTGTCGAAGAGTAATTTGGGAAAGAAAAAGGTAAACACAGGGGTACCATATGTAGAAACTTAAATGAGGGGTACCGTGTGTAATATGCCAAATTTCAAGGGTACCATGAAAAATTTTCGAAAAAATATATACGGTGTAAAATAAAAATAAGATAATAAAATTTTCTCTTTATATACATTATTTTGTTCACGTATTACATCTTTTTTTTAATCATCTATTTTCATTTTTATTTCCTCATCTCTTTCTTCTTCATCTCCATCTTCCTTGCCAATTTTTTGTCCTAATAAATATAGTTGTACATCTAACCCAAAGATTAGTGTTATTTACAAAATTCTAGGATAATTATTATCAGTCTTCATTTTCATAACTATAAAATGATCATGAACCTAGCTTGAGAGGATAAATTAATGTGGTATATAACTTAATTATTTATGGTATGTAACTAATTAATTTAACAATAAACAACGTAAGACAGTCTCATAATGTGAGACAGTCTTAATATATAAAAAAGACAACTCATATATTAGCATTAAATGAATAATTTATTTCATATATAAAAGTGGATCGCCTTATGTGATCGTCCTATTTTTATAAATCGTGTTAATTTTAAATAATAAGTTGTTAACAAATCTAACATAAATAATTTAATACTATAAGATAAGTTCACGGTATTTATTTTCGCAGTACGTTTTTTACTCAATACAGTACTTATTGTACCAAACTTTCCATTTGTTTGCCCTTCACCAAAAAAAACATTAAACCTAATTCTCTCTCCCTTCTCTATAATACTGAAACCTTAACCATCTTCGAATATAAATTAAAATTCTTCAATTATGAACGATTATTCAAGTGACGAACAGGTAATTAATTCGTTAATCCTATATTACTTACTACGTTGAATAAATTACAAACTATAACAATAAAAAGAAACTAAAACTCAATGTAGCGTACTACTGCAAACAAACAAAAATACTAGGAACATTGTACTACTGGCGAATAAACAAAAATACTCAATGTAGTACATCGTAGTACTGTAACAATGATAAGTAGCATTTTAGCCGCATTTTACCCCACATTTATTCCGTATTCCGACTCGATTTTGCGTGCTTAATTGTATATAAGCTCATTACGTTTA
>VHZZ01000980.1:146677-160080 GCA_009801015.1 Silene noctiflora | reverse complement strand
GAGAATACTATTGTGTTGTAGATAATTTGATTTTGTTAAAAGTTTGATTGTAGTTGAATATCTATTAGCTAGATAAGGTAAAATTACGTATCTATATATCCTACAACATTTGGTGCAAAAAGGAAAACCAACATTTTAATTTTTTTTATTTCCTTTTTTTAATTAAGGTGGCGCCGAGATTCAGCGTCACCGGATGGCGCCCTATCACCATCCTTATTATATTGACTTGTGAGAGAAAAATGGACCTTTTATTTCTTTTAGGAAATGAAGAGAATTCAAACTCCTTGTTTTCACCCTATTTAATTACTTCTCTTAATATTTTTTCCCCGACTACCTAGCTACATGTCCCTCTTCAAAAGACAATAAATTCCTTCATCTTTGATTTACCACAAATTTACAAAATAAAAAAAAACCCAAAAATAAATAAATAAACTGTATAATACCCATAGTAATATTCAACTATTATTTTATTACTCTCTAGTCTTTTCATCCCAATTTTATTATCTCATTTTCTCTTAAAATTCAACTCAATTATTTTTTATTTTTCAAATCTCTCCCCTTCACATGAAAGTCGAAAGAGACGTGATCGCATATGACTATAGTTGGCTATGATATATTCTCATTGTCACAATCATTTATTTACTTTTCATTAAAATATTACTTACAAATAATAAAAAGAAATGTAAACAAATAATCAGGACGAAAGAAGTACAAAAGACTAAAGACGTATTTAAATATTGATTAGAGTTCTACTACAACTATTGTGAAACATAATAATTTATGGCAAATATTAAAGTTATTATTTTTGTATAGGGGTATTTTCACTACACTACACCTCGTTCTGAAGACATGTGATTTGTAGCAGGCCCGTCGATGATCTGTGATTTGTAGCAGGCTCAGGATGACATGTGATCCGTAGCACGCATTGATATGCATGGCCTGTGATTTGTAGGAGGCTCGCGTGGGGTGATATGTGATTCGTAGTAAGCCCTATATGACGTGTGATCTGTAGCACGCATGCATACTTATTGATGATGGGATTGATGGTGTTTGAGATGGTGTAGGATTGTGTTGGTGATGGTGTGGCTATTATTGCATTACTTGCGAGCTTGATTATTCATATTTACCCGTGGCTGATTTGTGTGTTTATTCTTTGTTTAACTCTTTTTAAAAAATACCCGCCGAGAACCATTTGATATTTTTGGCAAATGATGAGTAATGAGTTCTAGCAAGTAATAATGTGAATTGTTATGAATGCTGGTCGGGTGGATGATGGCGCGGTTCACGAGTGTTAGTCTATTGGTTAGTTGTCCTAAGAGTTGTTAAACATTCATTTCTTTATACTTCAGCTGTATTGTTTTGAGACTTGGCATTTGACTTGTAATAAGTATTTCTCACCGTCTTTAATAAAGTTATTTAAATTGTTCTTCTATTGTTGATTTGATATGTACTATCTTAGGAAACCGAGATAGTAACCCTTCTATTTACTTGGGATTAGTTTGCTAAGGGTTCTGGGTAAATGATGGTGTTACATCTCTAAACTGGTATCATATGTCTTCATAATATGGGCATTGGAGGAGTAAATGATTTGTTTTTTCATTCTAAAAAAGGCACGTGGGACAAATGTGATCATCCGATAGACCGCGACGAACTCGGTTATAATTATACACAAGACGATCATGGGCAGCTAACCATATGAACATTTGGATTCTTTGTTGGACCTGTATTCGAAATCAAATGTCACCCTATTAGATTTACTTTAGGTGGAGAATTAGAATCACGAATAAATACTAGGGCCGATTTAATTGAGAACTTATCATTTGACGTATCGTTCCAATATAGCAAGTCATCAAAATCTGGTTCGGGGACGAGAGTGAAGGGCACTATTCTTAATAGCACTTCACGAGGAAAAAAACATTAGATAATAGGCTCCATTTCCAACCGGATGTTTCATCCCATATATTGCTTACACCAATAAGAAAATCAGGGATATTCATTAAAGTTTTATTGGACAAGCATCCCTCCTCGACCCAAGAATAATCCCAAAAGAGGGTCTTTCGCTCATTTCCCACGACAATAAACGTTCTTTTAGAAATGATATCAGCATGCAGAGTTATATATCCCCGACCAAACATTAGGTGAGAACATATCGACGTCACACCGACCGTTAAATTGTGGTGTCTTTTTACTTGCCCTTACCTACATTTGTTATGTGTATTCCTTGACTTATTTCGTAGTATATGAGACCCCTCCCTCACCGAATTTACTCCCTCACCGAATTTACACGATGCTTTCCAACATATCTTAAACCAACGTATTTTTGACAATAATTGAGCTAACTCAAAAATAATTAATAATTTAATTATGGATGATTTAAAAGAAAAGATCGAAATTGATATCACAGCATTATTTACAGACGCAAAAATATTCTAAAAAAGATGGCATCTCCTCCTCCTCCTCCTCCATAGGCCCATCTGCCCATAACAATACCATACTCTTTGTCCTCTCATTCCCAACTTCTCCACTCTTTCATATTCTCCAACTACTCTTTATCTTTCTCTCCAAAATAGCCAAATACATCCACAACTGAATTTGACAGTCTCCCAGAATACAAACCATTTTTGTGAACAAATTCTGTGAACTTAATTACTTACTTATTTTATAATCAAATTTCTCAACAAGATTATTAATTATTAATGCATTGAGTGTCACTTCATTTTACTACTTTGGTTATACTCTTTACTTAAAAATACTGAAAGTGGCTGCTTGCTTAACCCCTTATATTAGCACCAAAATATGACATTTTCGACTTTATGAGCGAGTCTATTATGGATCCTGAAACCGGGTTTTCGAGAAATCAAGTCAAGGTTTGTTCTTCAATTTTAATTAAAATATCATTCGCAAAGAGTAAAACATTTTGCATGGTACAGAGATAATAATTGTGAATTTATTTTTGCATGATTATGATAATACAGAAGGAATCATGGAAGCAAGTATTGATGTTGGCATATCAAAGCTTGGGAGTAGTGTATGGTGATTTAAGTACATCTCCATTATATGTATATAAGAGTGCATTTGCTGAAGATATTGAGCATTCTGAGACAAATGAAGAGATATTTGGGGTTTTGAGCTTTATTTTTTGGACACTTACATTGATACCTTTGCTTAAGTATGTATTTATAGTACTTAGAGCTGATGATAATGGTGAAGGAGGAACATTTGCTCTATATTCCTTGCTGTGTCGACACGCCCGCGTCAGTTCGCTCCCTAATTGTCAGCTTGCCGATGAGGAGTTGTCTGAGTATAAGAATGATGTGGTTATTTCTCAACAAACAACTCTTGGGTCTAAGTTGAAATCAATTTTGGAGAAGCATAGAGTCCTTCAAAGATTTCTGCTTGTCTTAGCTTTGATTGGGGCTTCTATGGTCATAGGAGATGGTGTTTTAACACCTGCTATCTCCGGTATTCACTATTTATCCTGTTTTTGTATTTTATTTGTATTTTTCTTCTTTTCTTTATTGTTTTAGTTGCCATTGACCGCTTTAGATGATGATTCATGTTGGCCGACCTCCAATCTAAATCCAATCTAAATTGGAGAATAGTTTTTTGACTTTACACGTTGTTATGTTTGATTTCAGTGTTTTCAGCCGTGTCAGGCTTGGAGCTCTCAATGTCACATGAGCATCACAAATGTAAGTATTCTTAACATTTGGGATTTCTTAGCTTTACTTGTATCAGGTACCATACTATAGTTACTCCCTCTTTACTTGTCATTTGTTTACCTATTTCATTTGAGGTTTCTTTACTTGTCGTCTCAGATGCCTTTGATAGGCAATTTGATACTCTACACTCAATTTGGTCCACTTGTCATCCAATACTTGGCTCCCTCCTTTTTCTTTGGTCTTTGCGCCAAGACCAAACGTAAACAAATGACCGGGACGGAGGGAGTATTTGTTAGGTAAAAATTAGGCCTTCGATGATGCTTATGTTTGGTTTGATTTAGTGAAGGATATCTATATTTGTATGCAAGTTTGAGTAAAAGATTAATGTCCGGACTTATTAATGCTAACACGTTTAGTTAGGTATTGCCAAAGGTGCCTACGATTCCTGTGGTAGGTTCAACTTTTCGTCTAAATTGACTACTTGCCTTGTGTTCTAGTCACTAAACATGAAAAATGTATCCTTAATCTATCACTAAAAAGGAATTATTGCTGCCTTTTCCTATTCAAAATTAGTTAATTAGGTAGGTCATGTCGATACGCTGAGTGTGAACTTGCATTAATTTATCGATTTTTCTAATATTTAGTTTTGTTGGGGTTGTCCTTCGTGGCCGGTGGAAGTGAATATTTTTAATCACTATTAAATTAAGTCATTTCTCATTACTTGATCTTGCCTCTATACTTTTATAAAATTTCAGTACCATCTCGGTGATTTGAATAGTTTTTGAGACAGCTAGGAAGTGGTCAAATTGTGCATTGTTTTGGATATAACACAGTGACTAAGATAATATTTAACAAAACCAGCTTTAAATTGTAGGTAATGTTTTATCCATTCATACCATTAAAATTTAAAAGTATCCCAAAACAACTTTTCTTTTGGTACACGACCAAATGCTTGAATAGAATATTGCAAATTGGGTGGCTTTTATGCTTTTGAATCAGGCATATCACACCCTCATTAGTCATTACCGATTTGCTTCAGTTACATGCTTAGCTCTGTTGTCGACTTTTATGAGCAGGAAGCCAGATGAACCATGATTTTCTTTTATATTTTTTTTTTATTTAAGATGGACTGAGATAGTTGATTTATGGTAATTAAGTCCATTAAAATATTTACCGTCCAGATAAACAAAGTTGTTCAAGAGTAACAGGCTCTGTGCTAAAGTGATTTTGCGTTACAGTAGAGCCTGATAAGACTAACTATTCCTTGGTCATGAAGCAGTCGTTAAACTTGTAGACTTCTTTTTATTATGATAAGTTATTTTATGCAATTCTTAACCCAATTTCCAATGGGTCATTTGGAAACATCCTCTCTTGGGAAGACGCTGTATAATTCTGTCCCTTCTTACCCCGCCATTTGCGGGGATCCCTTGAGGCATAGGGGTAATGTCATTGTAGAATATGTGAAATCATATTTATTCAATTGCCAATGATTTGTACTATTTCCACCTCAATGATTTGTTATCTTTTGTTTAATTATTAACTAGCTTATACTGAACTTTCTCCTCTAAAAGTTGTGCGCTTCTTTTGCAAGACAGACGTAGAACTCCCAGTGGCGTGCCTCATACTCATAGGCTTGTTTGCTCTCCAGCATTTTGGCACCAACCGTGTGGGTTTCTTGTTTGCGCCAATTGTCATTGTCTGGCTTCTTTGCATTAGTTCCATCGGCTTGTATAATATCATACGCTGGGACCCTCAAGTTTATAAAGCCCTCTCTCCTTATTACATGTACAAATTTCTGAAGAAAACACAAACAGGAGGTTGGATGTCTTTGGGTGGGATTTTGCTGTGTATTACAGGTAATGCATTCCAACACTATAACCCAACTATCTGCCCTTCTCTTTCTCTGGGTTATTTTGAAATTCATCTTTTCTAAGTGCAGGGTCAGAGGCTATGTTTGCTGATCTCGGGCACTTCTCGCAATTGTCAATAAAGGTGTGTCTCACTTCGTACATAGTCCCAAATGCCAATCTTCCATGTTGATATGCTTATTATTACCACAGTTGTGTTGGCAATGGCATCTAGTTCATATATTTGTTGCAGGGTTGAATCTGAAATCAGCGTTTACAATTCGTATTGTTTACTTGTTTAGCTCCTGGAGTGAGATCACACAACGCGAGTGAAGGACAAAAATGATTATTAGTTTCATCAGCCACAACGCCAGTGAGGGACAAAGATGATTATTTGTCATCTCAGCCATTAGTAGACCTATCAAAACTACTCCAGAATGTCTCGACATTAATTAATTTGAAACAAAAACTTAATAGACAGAAAAGGGCCTGAACCTGAACTGACGTATCACCGGAATGACATCGCTAAAAGTGCTCTCAAAACTCCAAAACGCTCCGAACTCATAATGATCTGACCCGACTCTGTGGCCCTACACCATAATGACTTTGCCCAAAACTGACCCGAAATGATATGATCTGTTTGCGATAGCTAGTTGTTAGGTTCATAGAGAACTTAATTTCTGTGCTCTATCAGTTCATTCATGAAGCTTTTGCATATGACGGGGTATGAAGGGTGCCTGTTGAAGCTTTACTAGTACATAGACCAGTCATATTATGAATATTCATGTATTCTTATTGTAACCTCTGATGTCATTGCCAGGTCCTTTCGGTAGAAACTATAATTATTAAAACCTCAATGATTTCTTAAGTGTGTCTGCTTTTGTTCAGATTGCCTTCACTTTTGTGGTATACCCGGCGTTGATTCTTGCTTATATGGGTCAAGCTGCTTATCTATCGCAACATCACGAATTGGCCAGTGGTTACCGGATTGGATTCTACGTTTCTGTACCAGGTAGCCACTAATGATTCTTCTTTGAGACCATACCGTGAGACTATTTAGTTGAACTTGCAATGTGAAATATTAATGAGTTATCATAACCGTCTCATAGTGAGACCGGCTTGTACAAGATATACTGAGAGATCAATCTCCTTTTTCTTTTTCTCCTCTTTGGGGCAGAAATCCTCGTTTACGCCTCAATATGTGTTTGAGATTGAAATGTTAATTTTTGTCTCAGAGAATTTGAGATGGCCAGTTCTTGGAATAGCTATCCTAGCAGCTGTAGTTGGTAGCCAGGCCATAATTACTGGCACCTTCTCGATCATTAAGCAATGCCAATCTCTTGGATGTTTCCCACAAGTGAAGATTGTGCACACCTCGTCCAAAATTCATGGTCAAATATACATCCCGGAGGTCAACTGGACTCTGATGATATTATGCTTGGCGGTCACTATAGGTTTTAGAGACACCAAACGCATAAGTAACGCATCTGGTATGTTCTTCGTTATCTTTCCCAATGTATTGCGCGTGATTTTTTATCTCAAATTTTATTTACACTTGTTTGTCCCAATTGAAGGGTTTCCTTGTTTCACATTTTTTACATTTATTCTATATACACTTATTTTTTAATCTGATCTCGATTTTTTTCATTGCTACATGACACCAAGTCCTTTAGGGATAAAAGGCTTTGTTACTGTGAGTTTGAGTCGAGCCATTGACATCCCCATCTATTTCTCTTGATTTATCCTTACACTAGGCTTTTCCATCTAAACGGCTAAACCTTGGCTTAGTTCTCTTTCAAAAGGTTTTCCACTTTTTAGTACTCCGTATTTTTTACTTCTCTTTTTATTTACACTATTTTTTTCTTCATCTTCTATGTTTTTTGTTCTTCTGTTGTTTTTAATTACCTGACACCTAGTCATTGTAAGAGAGGGACTTTGTTGTTGTGAATGTTTTTAGTTATTAATATTTTCTTGGCTCAACAGGTTTGGCTGTCATCACAGTAATGCTAGTCACAACGTGCCTCATGGCACTTGTTATCGTTCTTTGCTGGCATAAAAGCGTTTTCCTTGCAATCGCATTTGTCTTATTTTTTGGCGCCCTCGAAGCACTCTACTTCTCTGCATCCCTGATCAAGTTCTTGGAAGGAGCTTGGGTCCCTATAGCGCTTGCATTCATCTTCATGATCATCATGTACATCTGGCACTATGGCACCCGCCTGAAGTACGAATTCGATGTCCAAAACAAGGTTTCCATCAATTGGCTTCTTAGCTTGGGGCCCAGCTTAGGGATTGTGAGAGTCCGTGGCTTAGGCTTGATTCAAACTGAGCTTGTTTCTGGGATCCCCGCAATCTTCTCACACTTTGTTACTAACCTTCCAGCATTCCACCAAGTCCTCGTCTTCCTATGCATCAAATCGGTACCAGTTCCTCATGTAAAGTCCGAGGAGCGGTTTCTTGTAGGTCGTATTGGTCCGAAAGAGTACCGTCTTTACCGATGCATAGTGAGATATGGGTATCATGATTTTCACAAGGATGATCTGGAGTTTGAGAATGATCTAGTATGTAGCTTAGCAGAGTTCATACGATCTGAGGGACCAAAGAGAAATGGGCTCAAGGATGAACCCGACAAGGAGGCCGAGGAGTTTATGACTGTTGTTGGAACCCCGTCTACTTATGTTGACAGGTTTAGAGTGGAGGATGACGTGGACGATGACGATGCGGATCGTCCAGGAACTTCTGAGATGAAAGAGATTCGGTCCCCAATGATCACTACGAGGAAAAGAGTAAGATTTTTGTTGCCAGAATCGCCAAAGATCAAAGACGAGGCGAAAGAAGAACTCCAAGATCTAATGGAAGCAAGGGAGGCCGGAATAGCATACATAACGGGGCATGCTCATGTAAAAGCAAAGCACGGATCAAGTTGGATTAAGAAGATCGCCATTAACTTAGGTTATGATTTCTTGAGACGGAATAGCCGAGGACCGGCTTATCCACTCAGTGTGCCTCATGCGTCGACTTTAGAGGTCGGAATGATCTACCATGTTTGAATAAATACTACTACATTCAACATGACCACATGAGTATCTACATGAACTGTAAATGATGTATTTTTGTTTAGCATATGAATGACGAATGTGTTAAAAATGTAGATTTACTAAGAGGATATGGCATGCATAGTGAAACTTGAACTTTGAACTTCGAGCTTCCGATTCTTCTCTTCCAAGATTAATTACAGACCACTCAGTTGTAATTTGGAGCACAGTTTGTTGCTTTACAAAGGTAAAAATCTATGTAAAGATTATCGAAAGTAAATATATCCCCTCATTCCCTTGTGACTGGGAGATTGCAGTTGAAGTTTTCATTAAGGTTTTGGCCGTACACGAGTAGCCATCAAGTTTGCATGGATGGATCACTACCAAGGATGTTAATTTATTGGGTTTGACTCGGGTGAACCATCAAATCTTATTCAATCCATACCATCCAATGTCCGTTTATGAAACGGGTGGATTAGGTGATAAAATCCTTCTACTTTACCTGTTTAGACAAATGACATCTTTAGCATGGAAAACTAATGTAAGGACACGGAATTCATCATTTATACGAGGTTAGCTCGTTTATTCTTGTTTTAGCAGGAAGTAGAGAACCGTGTGTTACATGTATAAGAAGTTGATGATATAAGAAGTTGATGCTTGAAAGGTCTAATTCTGTTGAAGGTGAGACAGTAGCATGAATGGGTGACCATCTGCTGTAGCAAAATATTATTATGATGTTACTACTTGTTTGGTACTGGTACTTGAGAGTTGAGACATAATACAACAGGAAAAGCTCAACGTACAATTCACATCAAATGGGTCGTTCACTCATAATTGATCACCCTTGGAAATTGAATATGACATTTGAAATAATTGGAACCCTACCCTACTCCATGCAAAATAAAAACATACCACAGTTCATTGCAAAACTCTAATGATTACTTGCATAATTCATGATATTTGCAATTACTAGTACATTTGCTTGATTTAGGTGACACAAGGAGAAACTCTTTGTATTTTTTTTACTAAGCGTCTTGCTTATGACGAACACTATCTGTCACAAGCTGAAGACGGATAATGTCCCTCTCACAATAAAGCAAGTGGGAGGGCAAGTGGGGGGAAATGGAGCAACCAATGGGTGATGTCACTTGCATATTGTGAGAGGGGAACTATCCGTCTTCAGCTTGTGACGGATAGTACCCGTCTTCAATCAGAATTTGTGTTTTTTTAACAAGGTAAAAAAACTAGATTGATCTTGTAGGGTAGGATCAATCTATCTCATCCTTTCGAATGAGTGAGGTAAGTTGAAATCATCGGTTTTCAAACCACTTCGAAAGAACTGGACATGAATGTCCAATAGAAGTCATAAAGGCAACAACCTTGTTGACTTCACTTATCGAAGAAATGAAGTTCTAATTTCACATTCTTAATAATATTAGAAATTTCCACAAGGAATATGTCAAGTACTACGAATTTAGGTAATAACGCATAAATTATCACCATCCACAATTAACTTTGGGATTCCTAAGTATTTAGCCGCTAAAATGCCTTCTTTTAAAGCAAGAGCTTTCACAACAAGAATATTATTAGATTCGCACTCTTTTGCTCATAACAAAACGATTTTACCATTATGATCTCTTATAAAATATCCTGAAACAACTTTATTCCCATCTATTTTCGATCCGTCAAAATTTAATTTTAGAAAATCGTTTCTAGGTTTCTCCCACCATATTTCTTCCTTACTAGTAGTGTTTCTAACTGACTCATTTTTGTCGGGATTGTTGAGACCTTTATGTCTAGTCTCATTCCAAATGATGATGCTATTACCGCATAAGAGAATAAGTTTGTTGATATTGAAAGAACATTATTAAAGATAATGTCATTTATATAAAACCATGCATTCCACCAAATAAAAATAATCTTAATGAAATCATCTTTTGGAATTAAGTCTTTGAAATAATTGAGTTTTATTAGAAAGCTGGACCTGCATTATTATCATAATTTGATAATAAACTGTTAAAACTAATAATGTTCATGCCTTGGATAACAAAACGAATTAAGGGACATTTGTAAAAGAAATGATCTTTGTTTTCAATAGGAAGGTTGCACAAAACACAATTAGGTGGGGCATTAATATGACTTTTAAGAAGCCTACTTTCGTTGGGAGGCTGTCAACTTAGGCTTTCCAAAGAAAAAATTTTAACTTTGGAGGAATATTCAATTTTCAAATCCAGTGAAATTCACATTTGTCAAGACTTTGATCGAACAAACCTTGTGCTAGCCATATTGTTATTTCGGTAGAGAAATTTTCATCCACCGACAACCCCCAAAGGAGGGTATCTGGAAAATCATTATGTGGCAGTGGAGTGTTAGTAATCTAATTAACAATATCATTATTCACTAAATCGGGTAATTTACAAACATCTCATTGTTTATCAGAGGTTATGAAATCTTTAACCAAAAGATTAAGATCAAGGGTACTATCATCACCAATATTACTGGTAAGTGGGCGTGAAATGTAATACCTCGGATTCTGAGTAGAGGAACTCAGTCGAGTAGGTTGTACTCGACCGAGTAAGTCTTCGAGTGTTTTTTTAGCAGGCTACTGCCTGTGAGCACTCGGCCGATTATGTGAGATACTCGGTCGAGTAGGGCGTACTCGGTCGAGTATGTCTGGTACTCGACCGAGCGTCCGGTCTGACGGGTGGTTTTTCTGCGGTCTAATTAGAGTGATACAGGGGTTATATATATTTCGTCAAAACATTTCATAATCAGTTTCTAACCTAAAACATTTCTCAAATCCCTTCCCCAATCACTCTAATCACCTTGCAAGTAGGATCTAGTCCTTGTTGTCGGATTTCCACGTTCGTGCGTCGGTATTTTGGTAAGTTTTCTACCGCTAGGTTGTAATTGTTATGTTAATGGAAACCCTAGGTTGGGCTAGATTGGGGGTTTGATTAGTTAATTGTGGATGGATTGTGATATAGCATTGTTGATTATATTTGTTAGGTGACGGTTTCATAGAGGAGCGGTTTTAGCTGCATTGACTGTATTGTCGAGGAATTTTGTATAAGGTAGGGTTTTCCTACTCAGTCATCTGTATGTTGTTTTATGTTAATGAAAATGTGTATTATTGTGTTATGGTGTATGGAGTATGGATTTTTATCGTTGTTAGTATTGTTTTCGAAGCCATCGTCAGGAGATGGTCTTCACCCCATGTTCGCCCCTTGTGGTTCCCGTCACAAGGGGGATTTGCACATTAATGATCCGCGTTCACTCGTTGCGATGAACGGGGCTTAGGTGGCAAGGCTGCGGTCTACCACTGGCGGTGTGGGTACCTGTTGCGATGGGTAACCTGACAGGTTTAACTGAGGTTCAGATGGTTATACTGATGGATGTGTTTGGCTAATGCAGGATGGTTATTATTGTTGTATTTATTTCGTAGCTTTGGTTTGTTGAGCAGTTGACCGACCCTTATTTTGTGTTGTGAACCTGCGGTGATCCATTGGGGGGAATGGTGAGCATATTTCTAGCAGGTTTGTTGGTTGAGCTTGTACGGGATGGGGTGGCAGAGCCACGAGTCTAGCTAGCTTCTGCAGTCATTATGTTTTAGATAACTTTTATCAGGGATTTGTATTTTGGTTTTACAGTTGGATTTTATAAGTTTTGTTGTAATCGCTTAAACCGTATTACTTTATTAAGATGTTTCTTTATGGTCTATTTGATGCATGCTACCTCGGGCAACCGAGATGGTTGCATCTCCATTTAGTAAGGTAGGCCTTGGTAAGGCACTTTGGTAGATGAGGGTGTTATAAAGTGGTATTAGAGCGACGATTTTTGGAACCTAAAACTAATGAACCAAAATGAATATAGGGTGTCTAAATAAAATGAACCCGGGTAGGAGTTGTTTGGGGCTACCGCAAAGGTTTGNATGAACCAAAATGAATATAGGGTGTCTAAATAAAATGAACCCGGGTAGGAGTTGTTTGGGGCTACCGCAAAGGTTTGGGAGACGTCCTAAAACCGAAACATTGCCCTCAAAACCTCTAACCGGTCAATACGGGGTGTGTCTTGGGGATCATTGCGTGTGTGTTTGTATGTGCATGAGTAGAGATTGGTGCATTTACTTGTTGTGAATGATTTGGATGAGTATATATATTTGGTTGGAAGAAGTGTGGAATGAAGTAAAATGATTGAGATATTGGATGAGAAATGGATGATGCATGTTATATGATTTATTTGTTGGCATTTATAACTTAGAAACATGTGAATAGTATGTAGGACTGCCTTATATGTTTATTGTAACACTCCGTATTTTATAATAATATTTTATTCGGAAAGTTATTTATTAAATTAATTATTTCAAAGTTTATCAATGTATTTTGGAAATAGTTATATTTATAGCTTCCTTTCTATATTTTATTATTTCCCGTTTTGATCTACTTTTGAATGAGTTAAAATRTTHGTGCACGTTTTGGCTATTCTAAAATAATAAATAGTTTTGTATATAAGTTCTCCTTGCGTTTTAATATGGACCCAAAGCCCATTAATTAATCCCCTTATAAATAGAATTTAACCTAGCAAGCAACTAGGCCATTTCATTGTTTTGTGCGTGAGATTTTTGCCGCACGCCTCCTTCCTCTTTTCTCTCTTTTGTTCTCTTTTCTCCCTTTGACTCCATTGTTATGCATCTCCCCTTCTTCTAAACTCATACACAAATTATCTTTTCACAACCCTTGCTCTTACCTCTACAATATATTAATTTCCAAATATTTTTATTGGAATTATTTGTATGGACCTTTAGACCTACTTTTAAGGTCTCCTATTTTAATGGGTAAAGAAGAAGAAGAGTCTTTTATGGT
>VHZZ01000977.1:82727-94246 GCA_009801015.1 Silene noctiflora | reverse complement strand
GCCTCTTGCCCGGAACTAGATTTATTTTTTATAGTTTGATCGATTTACCCTTACTAATAACGTGATCCCTACATCGCTACTATGTTTTCATAACCTGTGACCAAATCCAAATCTCTCTCAAATCTAATACACTCAAATCATGCACTGTGAGCGAAGAAGAATCAAGCATAAACTCGTCGTTTTGTCTTACTTTAAAAAATAACATAGTGAATAAATCACTAGAATAGTAATTTAACATCTTATGTATGTGAAAAATGAAGGGACAAATGGATTTTTGGCCGGAAAATTCAAAAATAAGTCTCATTCCGACGAAGAGGTATTGATTTGTATAAAAAACAAGGGAGTTATTTGAATAAAAAATTATAAAAGGAGGTTATTTCAAAAAAGTCATTGATTTGTATAAAAAACATATTTTAAAGGAAGTTATTTGAATAAAAAATTATAAAAGAGCTTATTTCAAAAAAGTCGATTATATAAGGGAGTTATTTATAATTTACTCATTAGAGAATAACTTGACACATTTTGTATAAAACAAAACATTAAACTGTTATTACTAGCTTCGTCAAAAAAAATAAAAAATTATTAATATAATTTGAGAAAAATTATTATCTGTAATCATTAGTTTTATGTTAAAGAAAAAATGCATCAAACACAATAACTTTACTAAATTCCTTTGATTAATTCATAGTTCATTTTTTTTCCTCATATAGAAATACAATGAGGTATATGACAAATTAAAGATATATCAATTTAAAATATTTAAATAATAACTAAAAACAAAACCCTTATATATACCGCAAATGTGCGGATCTACACTAACTATATTTGGCAATTGAAGTCTAAGATAAAATTACGTTCGGATGAGAAAAAGTGTAAGAAAATGGAGATGAGATGATCAAAGGAATAGTCACAAATTCTTCTCAATTGTCGACATCGTTCCAATACATTTCATCAAAGTGTTCAAATATTGAAAGACCTACTTGCTAAATTAGTTGAAAATATCATTTTAATTATCATTCCGTACTTAATTTTATCCAATTTCTTCGTTCAACCCTACTAAATTAGTTAAGTTTTTCTTCGTTCAACCCTAGTAAAAAAGGTGGTTAACCTAGTATATATGATTTATATGCTATCACGTATACTCACAAGTTTACCCAATGTACGGCTAAAGATAGTGGATGCGAGTTCTTTCGTCATCCAAAAAAAAAGAAAGTGAGTTAATGTGAATTTAAAAACCACTACAAAAGGAAAACCTAAGGAGGCTCTTAGAAGTGTTGGGGCGAGTTCATCGTGAATGAAAAACAGCACTTATAACATTGGGCGCAGAAACTAAGAAATTTTGTGACGTAAATATATATTTTACGACTTCGTCTATCGTTTTATCGATTAGATTATGTAGTTTAGGGGTGTCTCTAATCTTCCTTTGTTTGTATTTTAAGTGAACACTATGTAGTAGTTTTATTTTATTTATGAAGTTTATTGTTGTCAAAAAAGAAAATATATTCCCTCTTTTTCGGTCTACTGTTCCCTTTTCTCTAATATATGTTAGGAATATTATAATAAAAGAATTGAAACATCGGTAATACACTTGCTGTCGTACTACATAATTATTGCTTGAAGAAGGTAACATAGAAAAACTGACGTCAAAATATTTAACAAGCCAACACATTTGCTCCTTGTTTTACTCAACACCACTCGCTAAATCAAGGGGCTGAATTGTCTTGCTTACTATCCGTCACAAGTTGGAGACGGATAATACCCTCTCCCAATAAGGCAAGTGGGGGAGAAATGGAGCACCCCATGAATAGTGTCACTTGCATATTATGAGAGAGGAACTATCCGTTTTCAGCTTGTGACGGATAATATCCGTCTTCAATGAGAATTTGTGAAACTAATACTCTTCCTATATACAATAATCATTAAAATAACTCGGTATTGAACTCTACTATGGTGTCCTGGCTTTGATGAATGAATGATTTTCAGTGACACTAATTCTAGTCGCTACTAAAAGTAACGACTTTACCTCGGCACAAATTCTCATTTTTATTTGTGACAAGCTTGTGACCTCTCATAAATTGTAAGTGGGGGAGTAAGGGGAGAAGAAAGTGGGAGAGATCACAAGCTTGTGACGAAAAATGTCTATCAGAAATGAGAATTTTGGTTGTGCAATAAGTCTTACTTGACCGTCACAAATGAGGGCTTGTGAGGCGGTCATAAACTTGTGACGGTCATAAGACTTATTATTACCTCAGAGCCTAACCAAGAGATGACACAATTGTAAGTGAAATCGTTTAGGATAAACAACTAGCGAGTTTACCTTATAAACTTGCAAAAGACGACACGATCCTACGTGGACCCATTTAAGATAAATAGTTTGAAATAGTCAATTTGATAAATAATATATTAAAAACCAAAAATATTCAGCTTGACTACTACTCATTTTATTACGGTCTACGTTTACCTTTATTTTTGACATTTTATAAAAGAAAAGGAGAGACTATAAAGTATATATAAAGTATATTTATTAGATGACAAATGGATCAAAATACATATGGATGATCAATTCCACATGTAGTATTCTACATATGACACTTACATTAGCCCTTTGATTTTTAACGATTACTCCCTCCATCTCGGTCATTTGTTGTCCTTTGGTTTTGGCACAAAAATCAAGGAAAGAGGAGGGAGTCAATTATAAGATGACAAGTGGACTAAATTGAATGTGAAATATCAAATTACTCATCAAATGCAATTCTAAAATAGAAAGAACAACAACTGACTGAGACACTCCAAAATGAAAAAGGTCAACAAATGACCGGGACGGAGGGAGTATATAGTAAAAGGAATACTTTAGAAAAAATTATAAAAATCATACCACTAGATTCATCATGAAATTCCCTTTCATAAAAGTGTACATTTCAAATTATTTACTCATATTTTGAAAGATACTAGAAAGAGAAATGTGTATCTAGAGGGTGAGGATAACATTTTGGAGAATTTTCTACATTTGTGCACAACAATAACATACTCCGTAGTACACACCATGAAATAGTCCTTTTCTAGAAAAAAAATAATAGAGTGATTTGACACAAATGGACGACCGTCTTACATTATGAGACCGTCGCACAAGACTTACCCGCTAAAAATTTCTCAATATATCATTTATTAAACCGGACTTTAAGCAGCAGAAAGGAACTGAAATATGAGAAAGTCAGTGAAGAGAAAAATCAATGGACAGATACTCTGTTGTGAAGCCACATTATGATTACCAATTAATTCCAAATGAGAATATGATAGAGGAGAAGAGATGGGCTAATCTGACATTGAATCATGTAAACATCCTCCAATATCATGGTTTATATGTATCTACCATTCCATCATCAAATCTATTATTAAAACTGTGGCACATCCTTCAAGATGATATTTTAACTTGAAGTATTTAAAACCACAAAACTCTCAAAAAAAAAACAAAAATGAAGTCAAAAAAGTTTCCCAAAATCGTAACTATAAATGGTGATTCCTAGTTTAAGATAGCCATATCTATATTCTCTCAGGACCACCGAACAAAATGGGAGGCCATAACATTATAACAAGCACATCATCAATGAAATAGCTAAAGTACAATGTAACCAATATTACCAAGGTTGCTTCACCATTCCTAGTTATTGTTTTGATCACACTCATTTCCGGTATGTGACACGAAAAGCAAGTAAAATGAGCATATGCAAACTATGGTTGTGGCCTTGTGGGTCTATATATAATAATTACAAATGCACCCAAATTTTAATAAAAGCATTCCTAAGTTTACCATTTTAAAGACTAGCTTGTACCGACATCGTCTTAATACAGTGGCTAAGCTTATACACACCACCCCAGTCTCTTTAGAGAGATTCTTTTTGTGTGTGTGAAGTAAAAGTAAAAGTAAATTTTAAATGGCGGCAAAATTCATACCTAGATTATGAGTATCATTCTTTATGACTTTACTAGCTAACTAGTTTTATACTCGTGCAGTCGTGTACAAAATGCCCGAGTTGCTTTTAAATTTAAAAAATCATTTTGTAACAAATTTTTTTTTATGAAAATGATGTTTTTCGTTTAAAAAAATATTCACATACTCCCTCCATTCAACTCCACATTACCACTTTATTTTTTCACGTTTGTCAACGGGTGTTTTACGCGCTAAATATCGTTAGCTACGTATTTGCAAAAAATATAAAAGTTAGATATTTTTAATGTACTTTTAAAGACGAATCAAACAAGATCCAACATAAATATATTTTCACTTATATATTGAGAGAAAATTGAAATTGAATGCTTAATTATGAATAGTGTACAAAATAGAAAGTTGTAGTGTGGAGTTGAATGGAGGTAGTATAAAAGAATCATTTTATATTATTTTTCTATTTTTATTCTTCAATAATTTTTCTAGTTTATAAATGTATTGTATTATTTTTAATGTTGTACGGGGTAACTTTTATGATTATAATTTATAAACCGGAATTTTGACTCTTTTCTGTAATTTACATGTTCCTAATGTATTTGTAATATTTTAGCAAATTATCATATCCATGTATGGTTTTAATTGTATGTATTTTGATTTGTTGATATTAAAGAAAGTATAAAAGAGAGTAAGGCCTCGTTTGGTTGCCATACGGGAATTTATTTCCCATGATTTTACAAAACACGTGAATTGCTCAATTCACGTGAATTGCCCAAAACTTGTTTGGTTGGCATCCGAGAGTTGGATTCATGCGGGAGTTTCCAATTACCTGGGGGAGACTAGGTAATTAAACTCCTCCATAATGGAGGAATTGGAAACTCCTAGGAAAATGCAATTCACGTGATTTTGGGCAAACAAACAACCTCCATTTTTCCAATTCACGTGAATTCCCAATTCACCCACTTTTAATGGGGCAGCCAAACGACACCTAATTAATTAATGTAAGTAGGAGAGAGTAATTAAAAAAGTATGAAGAATGTGGTGAGACCTATCTAAATAAAAGTTTTTTCAAATCTAAAAACTCATTAGCCAATAAGAATGCAAGAAATGATGTCAACAAAATTCAAACATAGGCTATAAGTATCATTCTTTATGATTTTAACGGCTAATGTCAACAAAAATCAAACCTAGGCTATAAGTATCATTTTTGATGAGTTTACGGGCTAAACTAGTTAATGCCTGCATCTCCCTTAAAACATTAACATATCATGTTATCAACCATACGCCTTAGTCATTCATTATGTACCTATGACTAGGGATCACAAAGGTGGTTATTAGCCTATTTTCATGGCCTTCTTCTATACACCAACTCACAACCTCCTATTTTCTTTGTATTCTTAGTCCATTTCTCTTAAAATAACTTAAATCAAATAATTTCCATCGTTTAAGCTAATTCACTACATAATTTAAAATTTTCCTCACATGTTTTCGGATATTTAGTGAATCGGGTTAACCATAGGGAGAAACAGTAGTGATTTAGAGTGTGTTTAGCTTGAGTAAGCAAGAAAGGAAATCAGAGTATGCAGCACCCTTTTGTTGTTATTATGCATATGATTACTAATAATTGTAAGATTTGCAGCCGCAACAAAAGACAGAAACACCTCTCCTATTTTTATGACTAATTCGTCAATAGCCAATCTCACCCTCGCTTAAGCCATTAATTTCAGTGAAGATAGGTAAGGGAAGAATGGGATCCCCTTCCCATCGGATCTGCTGCATGTCTCTCACTGCCGCCTTATTTCTCTCTCTTCTATCCCATCTTTTTCTATTATTACTTCCATTCAGATCATCGCAGAAGAACGATAAGATGACATGACCTCCTTTAATTTAATACATTCTTCCCAGTTAGCTAGCTGCGAGTCTGTGACAGTGTGACTCACCCTTGAAACAATTACGTCTTCAAACTTTGACGGCAAATATGTTAAACCATAGAGAAAATCGTGTTATACGGAGTAATATTTAATACGACTACGTATTTATTATAATGATAGCTTTCGGTTTAATTTCCAATTAAGTTTAAGACTTGTTTACTCTTTGGTCCCAGATTATGATAGAATAAAGCAAAACGGTTTTACTAAAATAGATGCGCTTCTTTCTATTGTTTAGTAGCATGAAACAGTCTTTTTGTACAGATCCTGGGAAGGGGGCCCCAACGGTTTTTCATATTTCTGTGTAAATTTATCCCCTCCAATCATCTAGCCCCCTTGGCTCATCGATCAAAAACTAAATTTTCACACACAGTCAATAGTTTAAAACTCAACCCCCTTATCATTTCTTCCAAGATCCGCTACTACAGACATCCGACCCCCTTACCCCGAGAATTGCAGGAACCATTGAAACACCAGAGTAAAATTATTTTTATGTATAAATGTTAAAAGCAATGGTAAGTATGAAGATTATTATAAAGGGATGGGATTAAATCAGATTGAGAAATAAGCTGCAAGACTGCAATAGCAGAATGACATAATAAGTCTGAAAATTGTTATAGAGAGCATCTCACAGCCCTTTACTTAATTTGGCAGCTTTCACCATATACAGTATTGTTTGTATATACCTATTTTTAATTTCTACAGAGTATTTTATTTAGCTCTCTTCAATGACTGGTGTTGCTTTTTTGTATAGGAGAAGACATATTTATTTCCACCATAGATTCTAACAGGACCACCTTCATAACTCCCAGAATTGACAATCCCCCTATCCTTTTTCTTTGGTTTTAATGTTTCGATTCATTTTAGATACTCTTTTGAATTGGAAGTTATCTGCTTTTCAACCAAACTAAAAAAAAATGGTCCAATTTTTTTGTTTCGATTAAAATGTGACATCATCTATACAACATTAGTCGTTCACGAGTCATGCCGAAAATATTATCTTTGTTTTAACATATGAGGAAGTACAACATTTTCGTTTAATTATTATTCTGATCTATATTTTCTTTATTTTTACTTAATTAGGACAGTTATGTTGTTATATCCCTTAATATAATTATAAAACCATATCGTCTATTTTTACTCGCCTTGCTAAAAGGCTGGAACAACAACTACTTCCTTGAGTTTTTTTTTTCTTATTGTCATCATCTTTTTTTTCACCAGGAATGTTTCACTAGCTTAAAAATGCATTTTACGAACTATACGTAACATATGTATGTTATTCTAGAACCTTGCACATTGTACGTCATGTTTAGAAATGGGAGCGTCGGACTAGATCATCTCCACACTGAAGATTTCTAAAGAGTCAAGAAATGCGATTTATTTTATTTTTTTTTAAATCACACTTTGTAATAAACAACCGCATGCATGCACACTTCAAACTAGAATGTCTCAAACATGACTCAAGAGACTTATTGAAAACTTGAAAAATCAAATGACATAATCATATGATGATGCTAAGCAAATTAAAAGACAAAAAATTGGTCAAGAAAAGCTGCAACTTCTCTACAAAATCTAAACTATTTCATAACGCATCAACAATAGTAAATTTAATTTATGGCAACTTCAAAAACCAAAAAAGTGACATCTAACTCATGACACTCTTATGTCAAAATTAAACGGATAACCATGGGTTAACATTAGTAGACTGTAAATACAGCGATCACGGGCTATTTTATCAATTTTGCCACAGACGCTAGGAACCGAAGAAAAGCAGAGGAAAAGGTGCCCTGCCCTTTTTAGTTGATTACATTCGAGGCCACAGGGAAGAAAGTGACAGAAGAAAAATTCAATAAAGAGGTCCCAAATGACAGTAGTTTTTGGTAAGAAGGGCCATTATATGTGGATGCATTGCAACTAGAAAAGAAAGAAAGGGAGAAAGACTTACGAGCAGAAAAGGAGGGAGATAGACATTTGAATTTGCAGGGCCCATTAACTTGATAATGGAAGTAGCCTTCATCCTCACTGGACTCCTCCCCACCAAATATATTTGTTTATAATGTCGAAACTTGAATTCTATAATAGTCTGCTTTAAACGGTATCTAAGCGTAATCTGCAACATTATACAAGTAACAAAGATTAACTACAACAGCAATACAGAAAACAGAAGCAGCGAATTATATACACAGAAGACAATATAAAAACGACTCAAGTGCAAACATGGGATTACTATGGTGAATGGTCAGAGATCTCGAGTGCTGATGAATTACGTATGTGTAATGTGCCTAAAAAAAGCAATCTTCCTGATAAAAAAACGAAAAAAAAAAAAATTACTCTGAGATATACTGATACGGAGTATTGTATCTGAACATATGCAAAAGAATAATATTTGAATTGACCAAATTCGATTAGTTGATACTATATCTAAACACCTATAAATCAGAGAATAAAGTGCATGCTAATTGCCATCAGTCAGCTTGTTATGGAAAAGACATAACCTTAATTAGCTGCTAATCAGCAGTAGATTTTTATAAGAGAATCTTAAAGTTGCTTTCTACGCTTTTACATCAAAGGTAGCTTGTCTCTTCGGCGAAATAAAGCAAGGATTATGTTAATTCATCAATCACTATCCACAAAGCCCACAAGGGCAGACATAATTAGATTGCCAAGATCTGCAGATTAAGTAATTGAAGCAGACATCTTATCCTTGGCAAATGGAGATGCGGAAATTTCACTTCGCAAGTGCTAAACCAAACACAGCCCAAGCACCAGAAATTAGTGCCTAAATTCACTTAGTCCATTATTTGAGATAAAATATCACATCAGTGTTAACAGTTAACTACCTAAATAAGATGTGAAAAAAAGACATGCAGACAATCGGGCATGCACCGAAGTCGAAATTGCAGCTGAGGCTAAGTAAGATCGAGTATAGCTACTGCTGGATCCTTCATAACAAAGTAAATGTTATAGGAGAAATTCTAATACATCAAAGATGCTAATTTTGGTAGGTTGTCAGCATATATTCCCAATCCCTAATAACTGCAGTGACTTCAGCTGAAAGGCAATTCAACTAAATTACACATCATCAAGATGCCATATCTTAGGTGGACGCATTCAGCATCTGACATGTGTACAGTTTCATATGGGCATAAACCCAAATAAAGGCTCCTAGCTTTGCTTGCAGATATCAATATATCATAGTGGGGCTTCCTTTAAATACACCACAAACTAAGCAAACATTTATACTCCATAAACTAATCTAAACTCATGGCATTAATCACATGGAATTAATAATAAAAAAGCATAATCAAATCCCGTTTAGCATGAGCTCCCTTGATCTCTAAATATCCGTTCTGCTATTGGCTAGACAAGACCACGTGGCAGTCGTTTGTCAGGAGGACCCCACAACCCACAGCCTCTAGTTATGGATTCATTCTATGGCTCTCTGCCCCAGTTACCCCTCTCCCTTTATCTCTCATCTATCTATTTCATTTCTCTCCACTTGCCACCTTGGCTCCACCAAGAATACCATAAATATATTTCAAGAGTAATCAGTAAAATAAATGCATCGCAAATTATACCATGAGACTGTCTTATGGTGCGACCATATAAAAAGTGATCATTATGTTAAAAAGTGACCATTATAATTATGTTAAAAAGTGACCATTTTTTACTATTAGAAGGTGACCAATTTTTACAAGTGGTCAATGAAATTGTCACTTGTTGTCCAGCGCATCATACGACCGGTCGCACACAATAGCCACTATAGATAAATATTTCTACTGTTCATTCATAATTATTCTGGCTACTTACGTCAGGTAGCAGCCTCTTAAGGGTCAGATGGACTGACTCCAGAGGTGACCCCTTTCCTCCTTTATATATACCATTTCCTCTCTCACAAAATTTGGAAAACCACACAAATGAAACTGAATCCAAACTAAAACAAATAAAAAGAACAAAGAGAGTGAGTACAGAAAGGTTCATACTTCAGTACCTTGCGCAGCGCATGAAGAGCTTGTGTTAGGTACCAAAAGCCTGCATAATCCTTTCGGTGCACCAACTTCTCTTTTACCTTACCTTGATATAAAGCAAAAGACAATAAACTTCTGAGCACATATTAAGACTTAGTAACTACATTAAGCAACCATTTTTTGTGCTCTTTACCAAATTTAAATATAATCAAAAGCAATGAATAGAGCTTACCCCGGCATGCTACACTGCCTGAACACGACTGCGAATGTCACTGGAGTTAAGGGAATGGAAATGAGCGTCTTGGAACAACAGAAAATGGTTATGAAGAGGCAAGAAGAGCAACAGCAGGAACTGAGCTGCTTTAATGAGTTGAGCATGCTCTCTTTTTTACAACCACAGGCACAAGAATTCCATACCCTCAATATGGATCGTGGGCCAACGCTGAATGAGTTTATGAACCGGCCCATAAAGACAGACCCATGTATTGAAAACGGGTGGATGGATTTTGGAATGCAACAAAGCGGAGTGACAGTTGAAAGTTCAGGAGTGGAATCTATTAGCCAGGTCAATAGTAGTCCTTTTGGGATGAGTTATGCTATTTCTGGAACTGCCAGTGGTCCGCCTATTGTCCCGGTGGTGGCAGGTGGTATGGAGACAAGCCACGACAATGTTAAGAAGGGGGAGAATGTCTCTTTGGAACAAAAGTTGAATGCAGGAGCAGGAAGGGAGAGTTTCAAGAAGAGAAAAGCAGAAAGGAACCTGATGATACCTAAGGTAACGATCCCTTCTGTGTTTTCAATACGTTGCAAAACAACAACATTATCCATAATGAAAATTGCAATTAGAATAATTAGTACTTTAGGATAACAAAATCATTTTGCTTTATTCCATCATATTCCAAACCAAAGAATGTTGAGTTTTTCGCTTGATTGGACATGGAAATGTTTTCAAGTCAGTAAAACTATGAATAATGTGTACCAGGTAGCAGAAGAGGTAATAGAACCAGAAGAAGTTACCAGATCCAAAAGAAGCAAGGTGAATGCGGCAGAAGAAGAATCGAAGATCACAGAGCAAAACAGCAGCCAGAGCAAGCAAAAAGATCTTAGCGGCAATAACGAGGACAAGAAAGATAAACAAACTTCAGCGTGTACATCTAAGGATAATTCTAAGGCTTCCGAGGGCCAGAAACAAGATTACATTCATGTCAGGGCACGGCGAGGCCAGGCCACTGACAGCCACAGCTTAGCTGAAAGGGTGAGCAAATAAACCAGCTTAAGAATATATTTTGCACTGAAAAAAGGCACACCATTTA
Source organism: Silene noctiflora (assembly GCA_009801015.1). Classification (NCBI taxonomy): domain Eukaryota; kingdom Viridiplantae; phylum Streptophyta; class Magnoliopsida; order Caryophyllales; family Caryophyllaceae; genus Silene; species Silene noctiflora. The sequence continues at coordinate 83,097 of VHZZ01000977.1, read as the reverse complement.
AGAAATGAAGAGTTGTGAACTTTAACTGAAGATATTAAATTATGACCTATGTTCTTGTGTGTTCTAGGTAAGGAGAGAAAAGATTAGTGAAAGAATGAGATATCTACAAGATCTGGTTCCTGGGTGTAACAAAATCACAGGAAAAGCAGGAATGCTTGACGAAATAATCAACTATGTTCAGTCTCTTCAAAGACAAGTTGAGGTAAATATAAATACTTGATGATCAGCAAACTATATTACAATAAGAAGATTAACGACAATATTCAACTAATTTTTACTTCATGTTCATCTGAAACAGTTTCTGTCCATGAAGCTGGCTGCTGTCAATCCTAGGCTTGAAATCAACATTGATGACTTAATTGCCAAGGAG
>VHZZ01000977.1:4429-27805 GCA_009801015.1 Silene noctiflora | reverse complement strand
GAAAAATTCCCACCCAAAACTAACCCTTTAAACCTTTCAATAAAACGTTTTAACCCCGGCAGAACGCCAAGAGAAATTGGATAAAAGGCTATGCTTCAACTGTGACCAAAAATACATGAAAGGTCACCGTTGTCAAAGTCGGTTTTTACTGTTATTTGAGACCGACGAGGAAGAATTTTCAGCAGAGCATTTTGACGATGATGAAGTGGCATTAACTGGCGATATCTCGAGTCTCAATTCAATRTCCGGACCAGGTAACCCACGTTCTCTCCGCTTACATGGTGATATTTCCGGAACTAGAGCCTTGGTTTTAATTGATGGGGGTAGCACTCACAATTTTATCCAACCTTCATTGGCGGAAAAATTGCAATTGCCAATTACTSGGGTCAATCCTTTTCGGGTCTATATTGGGAATGGAGATGCTTTAGCGTGCAATACTAGCTGCACACAGGCTGCATTAACACTACAGGGACATCAATTCTTGGTGGACCTGTACATATTGCCAATCCAAGGTCCGGAAATTGTGTTAGGCGTCCAATGGCTGCAACATCTAGAGAAAGTCACTCATGATTATGCTCAAATGTCCATGGAATTTCAATGGAAGGACAATATTATTTCTCTTAAAGGAGACAACATGGAGAATCCAAACAAATTTCTTTTAATCATTTGCAAACATTGTTCACTTCTGATGAAGTTTCAACTTGTGTGGAGCTTTTTCACCTTTCACCCGGGTCGAACTCACCCATGATATATAATCTCCCGAGTGATCTGCCACAACCAATTGTAGACATCTTGCGCAACAAGGAGCACGTTTTCCAGCCACCGACTGGATTACCCCCGCATCGCCTCTTTGACCATCGCATTCATCTCCTTCTTGGGTCCAAACCAGTAAATGTACGACCCTAAAGATACCCTCATTATCAGAAGGAGGAGATGGAAAAGCTGGTGCGAGAAATGCTTGCCCAAAGTATTATCCGTCCTAGCCAGAGTCCATTTTCATCACCAGTTTTGCTAGTTAAAAAAAAAAAAGACGGAACATATCGCTTTTGTGTGGATTAYAGAGCCTTAAATGAAGCTACTGTCCGAGATCATTTTCCGATACCTACAGCCGATGAATTGTTCAACGAATTGGGCTCGGCGCGGTATTTCTCTAAGTTGGACCTAAGGGCGGGCTATCATCAAATACGAATGCATACCAATGACATATACAAGACCGCCTTTCGTACCCATAAAGGTCATTATGAGTTCCTTGTCATGCCGTTTGGTTTAACAAACGCACCATCAACATTTCAAGCAACTATGAACCGACTATTTTCACCTTACCTCCGAAAATTTGTTATCGTCTTCTTTGACGATATACTGGTCTATAGCCCGACAATTGAAGCGCATATCGAACACCTCAAAAATGTTATAGAGCTGCTGGAACATCAGGTGTTCTACATAAAACTGAGCAAATGCCTTTTCTGTAGAACTTCAGTGGATTATTTGGGGCATATTATTACAGACGGTGGCGTACAAGCAAACCCGGAAAAGCTTAAGGTCATGCGTGAGTGGCCGAAACCCACTACGGCAAAGCAACTGCGAGGTTTCCTCGGTCTAACGGGATATTATAGGCGCTTCATTCTTCACTATGCTACCATTGCTGCACCATTAGCTGATTTATTAAAGAAAGATTCATTCACGTGGACCCCGACATCACAAGCAGCATTTGAAGAGCTAAAATTAGCAATGACCACAGCACCAGTTTTAAAACTACCCGATTTCACATGGGAGCGCTAATGGCAGGCTCCCTTGGCAATTGATGTATTGTTTATTGGTAGATAGACTCAAATAAAAGAGCACATATTTTGTGTCAAATATCAATGGGTTGGGAAGTTTCCGGAACAAATTTTGGATAATAATTTTGTTCAAATAACGATAATTGATTTCATAGTTTAATATTTGTTTTATTAATCGACAAAAAAATATTTGTCTCCGTAATTCAAATTATTTATATTTTTAAAAAAACACGTAATTGTGTTGTACTATATCGTAATTTGTGCAAAATTTTGTTATACATTTATACTCAAAGTTAAACATTGGTGTTCAATTTTACGTTTAAAAATAAACGTCAAAATTCTAAGAAAACATACTTGTATATCCCGTGCATTGCACGGGTGGCAAAACTTGTTCCTATCTAAAAAACCGCGCATTTGCGCGAGATCTATACTAGTTATAAACTAAATGATCTGAAATACCGTGTATGCATGCGCGAGATCTATACTACTTAATAACCATTTATACACTTGAGTTATAGCCAACGAGTATGGCCATTTCCTTTTTTTTTCAAGCTCAGGTAAGTTCGAGTTTTATTTTATAAGCACAAGTTGGGTAGCCAACCTCTCATTCGGCTCAACTCGTTATCAGCCCTGCCCTGCATGAGACGGGCACAAAAGAAAATACCAACTACTCACAAATTTGGGCTGGACTGGGCCTAACCACCTAAGATCTCGATGTAACAAACCCAATAAATTACCCCATACACTATACTTTCTTTTCATACCCGCATAAATATCAACCCTTCCTTAAAACCCTAACACAAATCAGTAGAGCAGTCTGTGAGCAGCCACATACATTTCCAGGCGCAGTTTCCTCTCATTCATCTTCCTCAACCAAAACAACACCATGGGTATTCAACCTCCTTCAATCAAAATCTTTTATAATTCCATTTCTAATTTCCATTATTCTTTTGATTTAACCTTTACAGTAGTTATCAACATAAAAAAATGAATTAATTTTGCAGGTAAAGTTCACGGATCATTGGCACGTGCCGGTAAGGTCAGAGGTCAAACCCCCAAAGTTGCTAAGCAGGATAAGAAGAAGAAGCCACGTGGACGTGCTCACAAGCGTCTTCAGTACAATCGTCGTTTCGTTACTGCTGGTATTTTTCCTTTCTCTTTTTTCTATGCTCTTTGGGGATTCACTCTCCGTCCCGATTATTTGTTTATTGTTTTTATTATTTGGGACGGGTATTTTAATTAAAGTTAAATAAGAGATCGTAGCAAAGAGCGTACTGATTATGAGATTTATGAATCTTTTGACCGGCATTGTCTAATCGTACCCGTATTAATCAGTTGCTTACATTTTTATTCATGTGAAGGGATTTTAATAAAGGTAAACAAATGATCGGGACCTAAAGAGTACCAATTATGAGTTTTACGTATTGTTTTGACATATTCTCCATCCGTCCAAATTTACCTTTTATTATCTTTTGTAAGGGGTATGTTAATCGAATTTTTTATTGAATTTGAATAAATGATCGAGACAGAGGAATGAGTTAGTATTGTGTAAGACCTGTAATTTTTTTTCAACCACGACATTTATCCACTCATACGAGTATGATATACGGGGTTAATTGATTAAGTTAGTCTGTTATTTGTATACAACTGTCTCAAATTAGTATTTGTGTTTGGAAAAAAAATTGTAAGCTTATTGTTGTGGGTATATTTTATTATGATTTTAGTTTTTGATTGTTTTTGTGGAGATGATGATGTGTTGGATGTGCTATGGTGTAGGATTAGTTTAGTACTCTTATGTATTTATCAGTGATCTAGGCAGAAACATGTTTAGAGTGTCTTTAAAATTCTGTTTTTAGTTCAAATGCCAATTTGCAGAGCAAGGTCATCTAATTATATTGATGCAAATCTTGCATTGAAGGTTGGCTATAAGAAATAAACGATTCTCCGTGCCTTTCAAATGTGTTAGTTTTGATTGTGGCCTCGAACAAATTGTTACATCTTTCAATTATATGTTTTATGGATTTTTTTTACAAATAGTCAGGTTTTGTGTGAGACTGTTGTATGTTTACAGCGATCTCATTTATTTGTTTATAGAGTGCAATATACTCCCTTTGTCTGTGAAGGACATTTTAAACAATGTTAAACAAATGATTTGTACCAAAGGAGTCCATTTAAAATGTGTCGGTTGTGCGCATTCTAGTATACAACTGTCTCACTGAAGTTTTTATGTTTGGAAAATAATGAAAGCTTATTTTTTGGAGTTCAGCGTGTTTGGTGGTGTAAGCGTAACTTTGGTATATGCTGGTTTTCTAGGAAGAAACGTTTTAGAATGATGGCTTTAGAAATCTGTTCTTAGTTCACATGCCAATTTGCAGAGCAAGTTCATCTAATTATATTGATGTAAAACTTGCATTGAAGGTTGGCTATAAGAAAATTACGATTCTCCGTGCCTTTCAAATTTTGTTCGTTTTGATTGTGGCCTCGAACAAATCGTGACATCTCTTTTCAAAGCTCATCCAATTGTATATTAAATTTTTTGATGTTTGACTAGATGTCTTCAATAAGAACTTGTTGGTGAATGCTTGATTTTAAAGTGGAATGGTTGTGTACCTCTTTGGGAAGATTTAACAAAAATAATCCAAGTTTGCACAATCTTCTTGACATAACCCATCTGTTGATTGCCAACCTCACATAAATAGCACATGTCCCCTAAAAATGGATTTGGTCATTGTAATATTGAAAACCGTTACAAGTTGGTTGTGCTTTGATCATTTGATGTCTGCCTTTGTTCAAGTATATCATGATTCACGAAGTATATAGCCATAAAGATGAAATTGAGGGATACATTTTCCTCCTGTAAACCAAACTAAATTTACGAATAACCCATCGAAGTTTCAAGCGTCCTTTATTTAAACAAAGGCGTGGTTTTAAGCAAATGTTTATGCTGCTCATCTTGGATCAGTAAGCCTTTGTATTTGAGTTGCATACTCTCACGAGTCCCAAAACTATGTTGATTCCAGCCTTTGTATTTGAGTTGCATACTCTCACGAGTCCCAAAACTATGTTGATTCCATAAACTATTAGTTTTATTGTTTTGTGGTAGTCTTCAATTGGATAATGGATAATATATGTACAAAAACTCAATTGTCTTTTTTCTTTTTCAGTTGTTGGCTTCGGGAAGAAGAGAGGCCCCAACTCATCTGAGAAGTAAGGCGGAAAAAGCAAGGATGAATTTCAATTAGTATATTAGTATTTGGTACTGTTGTTAGTGTTATTCGACATTTTAGCTCCAAGTTCTACCAGTGTTGCTTTTTGAATGTTTTATGTCGTGATTTCAATGGAGGCTGCCAAATGTTGCTGGTTGTAGAAGTTTTGCACTAAATTTTACTTGACAAAGATTTGTTATTCAATCAGTGTGGTTCTTTTCTAATTTGAAACCCAGTTTCTGGTGTTGAATTTTTGTCAATCACGTCTGCTTTTCCTCTCGGTTGATGTTATTTCCGAGAATCTGGAATGGACGCCCCTGGCTTGAGATCTCTGGAAGTTGTATAAGAGTACAACATTGGCATCTAGCAATAACAATGCTCGGTTAATCCAGCGTGTTAAGGTTATAGGCACTTATAGCCTTGAGCTAGCTCTTCTGATTGACGAGTACAGTACTTTACATCCAAATGATGAGGAATTTTGTAAGCCTGTTTATTATCTAGATAACTGCTGATTTCTCACAATTCGAGCCCTTCATTTGCTTGCTATTTGAAGCCGACTAGTACCTGATGGACCTGAGACGGATTCAACCTGCCTACATATGAGAATGAGAGGAAAGACACATTCTATGGACTTTTGCAATGGGATTATAGGTAGACGAATAGCATATCTATAATCAATTGCTTGTTTTTCTGTAACCGCCTCTAAGTCTGCGCCCGATGCATTTGCAGAAAGAAAGATGATTGCCTTTACATCTGGTGTGTTCAACATTATTGCAAGTCGCATATAGCGAATGATGATACACTAAACATGAAAGTTGAAACTAACACCCACCCTGAACGTGGAGGAATTACACAATGAAATGTCCGCTATAAACATGTGTTGAGCTGATTGCTATTCTATCGGAACTGGAAAACCCCTGTGACCTGTCCCATATATAACACGGCCTGTCTAGACCTTACATGGACCCAGTCGGTGGATTGACAGCTCTAAATGTAACATCTCCGACTACTCGTACTTGATTAAAAAGCAATACTGTGGGAGTGATGCACTTTTCTGGAGAAAGAAGTGCACTGTTCTGAAATTTTAGTTTTGGTTTGATAAATTTCTTCTGTATTTTAGCAGTTCGTTCACAGCTAGAGCATTGGTCACATACGTTTGAACAACAGATACAATTGCAGACAGGTTCAGCAATCTATTTGCTGATCGAACATCAGCTGTATTATGTTAGGAGCTTTGTTTTCGAAGGTGTTTTACTTCTGCAATGGCCGGCTATTAGGGTGTGCAAGCACAGGCCTCAAAGTAGGTCATTGTAGCCCTCTTATGTGTGTTGCCGGCGTAGAACTTAGAAGGTGGGAGGTACACAATGTTCCTAGTGCTTCAAAAGCTTCTGCAGATGGCAGTAAGGGAAGGTTGGTTGGTTACAAGCGACTTCACCTTGTGTTACGCTGTTAACAATACATAGACAATGTTTCCGAATGACTTAATTATGAAATTTACGTCGAGAATTGCATCAAATGAAAGTACTCCACATTAAAACTTAATGAATCATTCTACAGGGAAATAAAAGAACTTGAATTTTGATTTTTGACTTTACAGAAGAATTAGTACCCAGATTGTACCAAATGAATTTGCATTTGCATTTCAAAATGTAGCCTCTTAGATGATCAAGAGCAATTTAAAACGAAAACAAAAAACCGTCTCACAGTTCGTCATGATGTATCCCCTCTTGTAATGTGGTTTTTGGTTGCTTTTCAATAAGGTATCTCAGAGCTAGGGAAGCATGAAGAGATGCACCATACGAAAGAACCTCTTCACTAAGCCCATACGTTGAGGTGTGTTCTGACCCCGTTTCACGAGTCTTGTTTTTCGTGCCAACAAAGAACATGTACCCAGGAAGTGATTCTTGGTAAAAGGCAAAATCCTCGGATCCGGTCAACTGTGGGGCTTCTTTAACCTTATGAGCTCCAAGCATATCTGTGGAAACGCTTGTGAAGAATTTATGCAAATTCTCGTCATTTATGGTTGGTGGAGACTGCTTCAAATTTTGGAAGAAATCTACATTTGCAGTGCACCTATGTACCGCGGCTTGATTTTTGATGACCTGAATTATTGAGTTACATTGTTTCAGCAGGAGTTTAATAAATCAAGAGACAGAAGAAAGGTCTTTTCTAGTCTAGCAACAAAGGACTGAAGGAACAGGAGCACCTAAAACAACGATCAATCATAGTTGAATACACAACACGGGAACTCGAGGAAAGATGCAGCTAAGAAAGAAACATGGGTTTTAAGTACTTTTATCAATTGCAAGCTTGATTCTAATACTGCAAGATGCTAATGGGGCATACCTCCTCAATTCGCTGTTTGAGATGTGAAAAACTGTCTCTCAATAGGGCACGGAATGTTCCACCGATGGTAACTGAATCAGGTATGACATTATAAGCTTCACCTCCTTGGAACTTCCCTACACTAATGACCTGCAAATGACACATCTTAAAATGTTTTTCATTTATAATGGAGCCAAAGACTCATATGCACAACCAAGCAATGTGTTTTAGAACCGTGTTCTTAATGCATAAACAATGTTTTTCAGAAAACAGTTCCTATGTGTGTAGTTAACACAGGGGTAAGACGGCGCACTTCCAACCCCTTTACCCATCTGAGGTAAAATGGTGGCACGAAAGAACACGCAGTTAAGTTCATACATTGGACCTTCCTAACTCCAAAGCAGTTTCACTTAACTTTGTTTGTTTTCACAAGGAGAGCATATGCTCAATGTAGAAATCGACAACCGAGAATAGGGAAGGAAATAGTTTACTTGTGTATCAAAGGGATTGGCTTCAAGTGAAACGATGTGGTGTAAGCTAACAATGACATTGGAAGCAGCCAAAATGGGATCCACAGACTGATGCGGAATAGCCCCATGACCGCCTTTTCCTTTGATCACTGCCTCAAAGAATCCACATCCAGCCAAGAGTGGGCCGGACCTTCCAGACACTTGACCAACAGGCAACATCGAATTGACATGTAAAGCGAAGATGGCTTCAACATTGTCCAGAACTCCATCATCCATCACTTTCTTGGCACCTCCATGTCCTTCCTCTGCTGGTTGAAATACCAGAACAATGGTTCCCTGAAAGGTATGAATTTATCATATTATCTCAATGCATTACAAGTACTACTACATCTCAGAAAAATATTCATATTGCCATATTAGCCGTCATAAGAGAACTTCCACAGCGAAAAATGTAACAACTAAGTCACTACTGGCAGACTAAATCAACAACGTGATCTAAGAACCCTGCATTGCATAGTTTAACAGCTCTATCACCATTGAACAGCGAGATTTTAGAAATACCAAATTGTTCAAATCAGAAAGCAAATTCAACTATAAACTTACCTGTATTTGGTCTCGATGCATTTGGAGGATCCTTGCAGCACCAAGCAGCATAGCAACATGAGCATCATGACCACAAGCATGCATTTTGCCAGGGACTTTACTTTTGTGTTCCCATTCCACTAATTCCTACAAGAAAAATCCATTTCAATTCCGTCATCAGGCAAATGCCAATTTAGAACACACCCAATACTGTCTATTGCATCCAAGACGAAGCTAAACCACATTTTCCCCACATATCCACGAAAACTTCTCAAGCAGAAGAATTTCAATAGCAACCCTATATAATCAGTGTAACTGCCCAAAACTTAATAGGACTATCTTTTGCTTATGCAATTCCACAAATTAGTACTCCCTCCTATTCAACTGATTTGTTTTGCGTTTGTTTAAAATTCACCTCTTAGATTAAAAAAAAACCCGTAAAGAATGAGTTGAATAGGAGGGAGTAGTTTCTAGTAACACGAACCTGTGGGAATCTATGCTAAAACACCTCAGACATACATAAATCAATACGACTACGACAACAACAAATGCAACAATTACAAACTATTAATACCTACAAAACTTGTGGTGTTTACCATAAACATTTGTGAAGATGACTCCAACTCAAGTAAAATATGACATGTGAGTGTTCCACCTCAACAAAAGACTAGAAAAATGATCATTGGTTCAACTCCTCCTAAGCTTACGAAGTGGACTATATCGTCTCTTGATAGGCACGAGTCAGGTCCATACAATTTCAAACAATATTCAATTATAAATACAAATTAACTGTTCTCCCGTAAGCCTGTCTTACACAAAAACTGTGCAAAATGGATCTAATAAAACAAGCATCATAACCCGTAAATTGAGAAGTTGGTTACTAAAAGGACCCGTATTATAAAATTCTTGTCTAAGACGGTTTTATACAGATACCTGAATAGGGAGAGCAWCCATATCAGCTCTCAATGCAACAAAAGGAGGCTTCCCAGTACCAATATAACCAACAACACCAGTAACAAGTAACAGCAACTGGGTATTTATAATCAATACCCAATTTCTCTAATTCCTTCCTAATTAGCTTACTAGTCTCAAATTCCTCGAATCCAAGTTCCGGGTTTTCATGCAGTTTTCTTCTTATATTCACCATCCAATCAAATACTTCAGATTTTTGAGTCAAATTTAACAAATATTTTGGAATTTCTTCTAGCTCATTTGAAGTGAAGTTACTCAAGTTCGTGTCACATAGTGAAGATTTTGCAAGAAATAACTGCAGAAAATACAGTAACACATAAAACCCTTTGGAAAAATTCATGTTTTAGCGGTATACTTCCTGGTACTGATGTTTGATCGTATAGATAGTACTCTCTCCGTCCCAATTATTTGTTTGCTTAATACGTAAACAAATGACTGGAACGGGTGGTGTATACAATGTACGGAGGAACATATATAAGCACTAAGCAGGAAGAATGATTGGATTTGTTATTTACGATTTTGATGGTTTTTTTACATAAGATTTAATTAATCAATTCTAGTAACATATCAAGATGATAATCTTCCCAGTTTACAGTTGACAGAAAAAGGAGCAAACCAAAAGGAACGATCATACTTCAACATTCGTGCTGTATGATTGTATTCCATTAGACATGAACGATGAATTTAATTCCATTATACCCTCGTTTAAAACAAAAAACCATTAGTTAATGGAAGAAGTGATATGGATTATGGATTTATGGCCCATATGGGCGATGTGCATATAAGGTGATTGCAAATAGACCTGACAAAGCGGTTTAATTTGGATCGGGGTTAGGTCAAGTCAATTCGGATTCGGGATATTTGGGTTTGCAAGAATTCGGGGATGTTTGAGTAGGGTAATTTCGGTTTCGGGTGGGTTGTTATAAGGTTATTTGAGGATAACGGTCAGTATGCGATGATAAACATTCGGGTCGGGTTAAATAGGGTCGGGTTAACTCGGGTTTGGGTCAGATCCGAGTCCTTTTTTCAGGTGCGAGTCGAGTTATTTAGTCCGAGACAATTTTGTCAGTTGCAATTGCGAAAGTGCCTCATTGAACTGAAGACGGATAGTGCCCCTCTCACAATATGCAAGTGGCAGTGTGGCACTATGCCACTATCCATGGGTGCTTCATTTCTCCCTCTTGCCCTCTCACTTGTCTTATTATGAAAGAGACACTATCCGTCTTCAGCTTGTGACGGATGAAAAGTAATGTCCATTAAAAGTTAACTACTTCTTATGAAGAGTTGTGTCCTTTTGTTTGAATAGTTGTGTTCATTCAAAAGTAACCGTCTTATGTATATCTATAAATAAGCAAACTTTGTAATCTATAGTAATCAATTTTCAGATTGTTATTTTCTTTGTTTCTAACATTCTGGCATCAGAGCAAGGTTATTATTTTTTCTTTCAAAAAAATAAGATAGAAAATTGATAGATTAAGAGAGAAATGGCAGAGGCAAATGGCAACTTTGCTCAACCTGCTATTCCTAAGTTTGATGGTGATTATGACCATTGGAGCATGGTCATGGAAAATCTCCTTCGGTCCAAAGAGTATTGGACGGTTGTGGAATCGGGTTTTGTACAACCTAGCAATATGGAGGCATTGACGGATGCACAAAAGAAATCATTCGAAGAATCAAAATTGAAAGATTTGAAGGCTAAGTGACACTATATGTAAGTGACACTATCCATGAGGTGACAATATGCCCCTCTCACAATCAGGGGCGGACCCAGGAGTTAATCTTTGGTGTAGCAAAGAAAATTTGATGATTGAAAACAGTTAATACGACTCACTTTTATGTATGCTTTATATACTATCCTTTTAAATTTTGGTTCTTTACTATTTATTTCACGTAGAAGGTTTGTAATTAATTACTTTCCCGTCCCGGTTATTTGTTGTCCTATTTTATTTTGGGGTGTCTTAGTCAATTGTTGTCCTTTCTATTTTAAGAATACATTTGATGACTAATTTGATCCCACACCTGACTTTGTCCACTTGTCATTTAACAATTGGTCTCCTCCTTTTTTTCTTGGTCTTTATGTCAAAATCAAAGGAAAACAATTGACCGGAACGGAGGAAATATTTTACTTGTAGATTTATGATATCTTGACAAAATAAGATTAAAACTAATTCAAACTCCAGACTTACTAATCTCAAATCGACTAATTAAATGAGCAAAATGACGGTCTAATTGAATTTTTTTCCTTTGATCAGTTTTAATATAATAGTACTCCGTATTATTTATTTATTTATTTATTACTTTCTTCCCTCTAGAATTTGGGAAAAAAAAACAACTAATAAGACAATTGTCACTTAATGAGATTATATATCTATAATGGTGAAACAATGTCACTTAATGACTAATTAATACATGACTTGGTGTAGCAAATCTTCATTTTCTCATTAAATTTCTTGGCTTTGGTGTAGCAATTGCTACACCATGCTTGTATATGGGACCGCCCCTGCTCACAATATGCCCATGAGGTGCTCAATTTCTCCCCCTCATTAAAGTTGAAGACGGGTGCCCCTCTCACAATATGCAAGTGACACTATCCATGAGGTGCTCAATTTCTCCGCCACTTGTCCTCCCACTTAGCTTATTGTGAGAGGGACACTATCCGTCTTCATTTTATGACAGATAATACCAAGACGCTTTAATGGATCAAATAGCATTTTGACGTCTGAGGTGAATTAGGTAAAACGTAAGGTTTACATGTAGTCTTAACATGTTACCAAAACTACCAAAACTACGTAATTTAATTAACAGACTAATCTTTCGTGAAAGTAGACTTAAATTTCCGCTAAATAAACTTCAGCTTTTGACGGATAGTGTCCGTCTTCAATGAGAATTTGTGATAAAGGTTATACGCACTTCCTATTTTGTTTGAAAGAGAGACTCGGGAATGTTCTTATTTCCCTAAAGTCTATTATTAACGGAGTTTCAACTTTTAGACCCGTTTGCTGTTGAATTCCGATTTTGAGAATCTAATCGAATATCTTATGAACGGCCTCGGAATAGAAAGTTTCTTTTATTCTCTTCAGAAACCAGATATATAAGTGCATTATACATAGCCATGTTTCTGAAAACAGGAATAAGCATAAAGCATTGCACAAGAGAAGAATAACATGCAAGAAGCAACTTGGAAGGATTAGCTACTCCCCCTCCACAAAATTGTTCCTGTTGCAAGTTTCCTGTCCCTGCAACGCTGAATATTCCTAGCTTCTAGTAATATTACTTCAAAGAAAAGTATCGAAATGATTACTTGTGAACTTCGTGTCCGTGTCTATTTCGGTGCTACCTAGATCAATGATGGAGTGAAGCATGACACTTACAAAACTACAATTCAATAAAAATAGTAGTATTAAACTACAATATCGGTCACAGTCGTGGTAGTGATCATGAACAAACCGTCTCAGGTTAATCTAGCTTAATACGACCAATATCAGTTTAAAGTACTTCGTACAAAATAACCATACTAAAGAATAAATCACGAATTTTTGGATAATTTTCGAGGAGAATATAGCTTTATATTTATTCTAGCTAGCTACTTAACCCCCTTTGTACTCCTTTGTATGCAACTAAGCCGCTTATCGGCTTATATAAACGAAGGTCTTAGAGTTATATATCTACAACAAAACCAATTTCAATCCTGTTTTTTCCCTTCAATTTACAAATATCTTTTGTAAACAAAACATGGTCATTTACAAATTAGAAGAAGATCCCACCATTTTCATTACTCCTACGTACCATAGCAATAGATTTGTTTATAGAATGGCGTATGTAAAGGGGTCAAATAACCGAATAATTATCCGCAATATAGACCTAAGAAAGGATAAATTGACGGTACATGGGACCGAGATCAAAGAACCTATGTTGCAAAGGTTTCATGGTTCACTCACATTTGATCAGAAACAGGGGAATATTTATGTTAATTGTGATGGAGCTTGCTATTTCTTTCTACCAGGAAAGGGTTTGTGTAGGCCGATTCATAATGTCGTCTTTGATTGGTCTCCATTTGGTGTAGTAGTCCCCGACTCTATTAATGAGTCGTTGAGGAAAGAGCTCAAAGAGAAGGACAATGCCATTGAAGAAGCGAAGAAAGAGGTAGAAGAGCTTCGAGAACAAGTTTTAACCTATGTTAAAACCGAAAAAGATAAGGAACTGGAATTGAAGAAGGTAAATGAGAAACTTTCCTTGGTTGATTTTGAGCTCGAGTCTAATAAGATTGAATTACAATCTACAAAACTCGAGCTAGAATCCTTGAAAAAGAACTTAGAAGAACTCGAGCATCAACTGTCTTTAACAATGAAGGCCAATGAAGATTTCGTCATACAAGTAAAGAATTTACAAGATGAACTCTCATCAATGAATTCGGAATTAAGCTTAACCAAGACCGAATTAGATATCCTACAAGATCATTTAGAGTCTACAAAACGATTATTGGAATCGTCCGAAAAAGAAGTACAAGAACTCAAGAATGAATATTGTTCCTACATGGAAGAAAATCATCATATGGGCAACAAGATTCGAGAGTTGTCCGATGATATTAACTCGATTGACTCTGAGGTGAGATCAAGTAATCGAAAAATCGAGCAAGTAATGCTTTCGATGTTATGGAATGAGTTAGGCCTTTGTCAAGAGCTTGATCAACCAAGATTACAACCTACATTGATGGATTTTAGTCAGATTTCTGATGAAACATATAAGTCACCTATATTTATAAAAATTGAGGATATTGATGAAGATGTGTAAATGTAAATAAACATATTAGCGACATGGTTATCGGATGAGATAGCGTTAATGGGTGATACTTAACTCCGCTAGTAATTAACGTGTCGCTAGTATTTGAAATTTCGCATATGACAATGTATTATCATGTTACTAAAACTGATAATTGTACTCATATGTATTTATATATTGTATCTTGAGAAATTATATATGCCATATTCCTTATTAAAATGCACTAAAAGGATTACGTATATATTACGGAGTAGTATATAATGTACATAAATTCTTATTTAAGATCATCTTATTCTAAGAGTTTGTGCGGATATAAAAATGTGACTTTTACCATGAGAATTAGATGAGCAGATAAAAGGTTGTTCTACCTTAATTAGATGATTCGTGTTCAAGCCTTGAAAATGTAACCGTGTTAAAATTCATGAAAGAGAGCTTTATCGTCCCAAGGGTGCTATCCGACTCGAATCCGGTTTAAATTAGATGGTGTACACCAAATTTAAAAAATTGTGACTTTTTTTTTTTTTTTTTTTTTTTTTTTTTTTTTTCTTACCTCTTTGGATGATACTTGTGAGTTGTGACACTTAATTAGTACTCATTGTATAATGTTAGTACGTATTTTATTGTATCTTGTTATATTTGAACTAGGTCATTTTTTTTGTAATTTTTCGTACTATTTTATGACTTTTAATTATCCTGTTAGTCTGTTACTATGTATCTACAACAAAACCAATTTCAATCAATTTATGGGTTTCTTCTCTCAATAAAAAAAGTTCCGATTTTTATGTTATCATTTCAAGGACCCGCAAGATCACTACTATAATGATTTGTTATATGGTAATACAAATGTTGTCATATTTTTCGATTATAATTTATCAGCAAAGCGTCTTCCTTGTGACGGGTCGGATCCGAAGACGGATAATATCACTCACAAAACAAATAGGGGGACAAGGTGGGGGCACCTCCCACTTGCTTTCCTCTCTCCTCTATTTGGGCATTTTGTCTCACAAAATGGTACCCGTCTTCTCATTTGTGACGGATACCTTCCGTCACAAATGAGAATTTGCCATTTATCAGGTTAGATAAAATCGATTCTTCATCAAAACCCGCATAATGAAACAACGATTTAGTAGAAGATGGGTAGAAGCGGAGCAAATATGTTTAAATATTTTTATTTTAATGAAAATTTATTTGATTTGATTTTTATCCAGTCAAATTTGCCTTATCAATAGGATTAGGTTATTGGGGGTATTTGGTAAACGACATACTGACCAATTTTTAACATATTTAAGAGCTTTAGCATGTTTGACTAATCAATATCGTAATTTTAGGATCTGTTTGGTAAAACTACCTGAAAAGGTAGCTGAAAATTATGAACTGATAAGGTAGCTGATTATATAGAAAAATGTTTGACAAACCAACTGAAAAGGTAACTGATTTTCGTGAAATGACGTAAAAGAATATGAGAATTATTTAATAGTATAAATTTAAGAGGTAAAAAGGGAAAATCAAATCAAATCAGGTATCTGAAATCTCAAATGCTACTCTAGGTAGCATTTCATTTCAGGTAGCTTATTTGGTTAAATAAACTACTTACCAAACGCTTACAAATAAATAAAGTACCTGAAATTTTGGTCAAATAAGTTACTTTGACCAAATCAGGTACCTGAAATGTCTTGCAAACAGAGCCTTAGTGTTTGGTAAACATCATATTTGAGGTCAATATGTTGTTTTACAATATGGTGCCCACCCCAGCGTATTGGTCAGCATATTCTAAAATATGAAAATTTACTCCATTTTACAAAGAAAACTAACAATGTACTAATCGTAATCTACCAATCACCAAACCGCCAAACTAATTCTACTAATTATAAAATATGTCATTTATAATTTGTCTTGCAATCTCCTTATGCTGAAATTAATTCGCCGTTTACCGAACAGGCCAATTACTTATTAGGCGTGTTTCCTAGTTAGTTGATAGTAGAAGTTTCCTAAGCTATAAACAAGGCATCCATTAACAACAATCGTAACAAGAGTTCTTTTATTAAGTATTCTTTCTCCTAGATCTTCTCATACACTATCTCCTTCCCTAACCAACAAGTTAAAACAACTTCTATTCCTTTCTATATGTATCATTATATATGCAAACTAAACCTAAACTCTTAACCTTTCTTTAGCCATTCAATTCCACTATTTAATCCAACTTTCCTAATCATCAAAATTAATAAAAGCTTAAATTCAACCAAAAGACGATGGGGGCAGAACAGTCAATCGCAATCGAAAGAAGGCTCATGGAACTTGAGCAACAACTCTCAATTGCAAAGACAGAAGAATTCTCGACGAAAGCTCGATTGGAAGCCTCAAGGAAGGAGGTGGAGAAGCTCAAGGAAAATATCGCCGCACGAAAAAAAGTTCAACAAGAGATGGAGGTTAAGCTAAATAAGATGACTGAACTTGAGAAACAGCTTTCGATTGCTAAGGGTGAAGCCTCGTCAACTAAGGCTAATTTCGAGGCCTCGAGAAACGAGGTGCAAAATCTTAAAGAGGAAATTTTAGCTTGTAATCAAGGTAAACAAAGCATGGAAGTTCAATTGCAAAAGGCTGACGATCAACTAGCTTTGGTGGAGTCGGAGTTATTATCTACCAAGACGGAGTTGGAGTCGTCTAAGAATGAATTATCGAGGGTTGATGATCGACTTAATACATGTCGAAAAGAGAGTCGAGATATGGAAGATGAACTAATTAAGGTACGAGAGCAACTATCCTCGACTAATTCCGAGTTGGAGTCTACCACAACCATGTTCGAGAGCTCTAAGAAAAGAGTTGAAGAGTTGGAGGAAAATATTTCCTTTTGTAAGAAGGAAAGTGACGAGATGCAGAGTAATTATCAAAATGCAAAGGATCGACTTGTTGAAATTAATAGCGAATTGGAATCGACTAGAAATGACCTTGAATTGTCGAAAAAGAATGTAAAAGAGCTTGAAGATCAACTCTCTTCTTGCAAGACGGAAAATCGAGATATGGTGATAGAAATAGGAAAGGTACAAGAAGAATGTAGCGCGATCAAGTTTGAATTAGACTTGACTAAGACTCAATTAGAGTCCTCAAGGAAGAAGCTCGCGGAGCTTGAGGAACAACTTTGTCTTGTACAAGGTGAAAGTCAAAGTAAGGAATCTGAACTCGAAAAGATACAAGAACAACTTTTACTAGCCGAGGATGAGTTGAAGTCTACCAATATATTGTTAGAGGCCTCCAAGAAGGAAATAGAGAAGCTTAATGAACAGTATGAGGCTTGTAAGACGGAATTACAATTAATGGAAGTCGAGAATAAAAGGGTATTAGACCGTCTTGGTCGTTCAATTAATTCCGAAGTGATCAAGTTGGACCGTGAAAATTCAGATGATTTACTTATTTCTGAGAATTGGAATGAGATAAACCTCCATGTTGATGAATTTGATGACGAAGTAGAAGTTTCAAGTTGCGTTGTATCGATAGCCTCCGACGATGATGAATATGAAAAAAATGATGACTTACAGTTAGTGAAGTGATTCCAAAGAAAGCTACATTCGTTATCAATCTTCGTTAAGGAGTTGATAACAATGACTATGTTAATCAGCTCGGTATCACATTCTCACACGAATCATGTAACCTCAACGTAATTAAGGGATAACATACCTTAATTCGAGAATCATTAAACCTCAAATCTCTAATGTGGAGGGTTATAAATTTATAATTAATCGTCAGAAATATCTTATTTAGTGTATATTTATCAAGATTTATATTTTATATTCCGAAGTAATATCTAATAAAAATAAAAATAAATGAAAGTACATGTGCATAAAATGCCTAATACTTGCTTTCATCGTATACCTGACAATCTTATCCTTCTACCTATTATTCTTTTCTTCTTTAAATTATAGTTTAACGGTCAAGGATACATCCTTCTTTGTTCAATCGAAACAAGAAATCGGTGTTGATTGTTTAGTTGGTAAAGTCATGGAAGGTGGTACTCAATTACTCATGACTAATGACTTAGCTAGGTAAAAGGATCGGATCAAGATTAATTACTACTTGACGATTTTTTTTCCCTTTCAAAATCCATCTCCCAAAAACTCATATGTAAAGAACTCATTGTGCAGAGATGAAGCTAGACACAGGCATGGTCAGGTAGACTTCGTGGAAATTTCCTGTCCAAAATACATAGGGACGGAATTCCTTTATATACAAAACAATAAAGCAAACACAGTACATCCTCCAATGTTTAACTAAACTAGCACAAGTAACTAAAGCCAAATACCCGGGTTCGAACCCGAGTATGCACCCCATCTTATCATTAATCTCCAAACTTGTGATAATCTGTAGAGCAAGTACAATATTGGTTAGCATGCCATACAACTGTTTTTGCCCATCTTTTAAGCTCTTCCTTAAACCTCAGTGAATCAACCAACTCCAATGACATTCTCCTTCCTTTCCGATCATTTGTTGTCGAAATTTGAACGTAGTTAGAGGAGTCAATGCCATTGTTGATGACCCTACGACGCTTGTTAGACGTGTCTTCCATGTCTCTTGTCCTCTTGTTAGTCATCGATGAAGACGGAGCTTCGACCGATGTATCACTACTGGCCGGATCAATGGCTTCTCTATTAGGGGAAGGGAACTTCCCTTGACCCCTTCTTAGTTGTTATATTATTATGGCTTGGATGCAAGAAATGTTCTTTTGTTGCCCTCTATATATAAGGTTGGTTGGTGGGTGGTGCCGGAGAAAGAAGAGAAAAAGGAACATACATCGAATGTATTAGTTCAAATTTTATTTGTTTTTGAGCATATGTGAGCTTATTACCTTAAAATTTATTTGTTTTTGAGCATATGCGTATTTTTTCTAAGCTTATTAAAATTTATAAGTGAAGATTTTAATTTTTTTCTAAACTCAAATTTAACTAAGTTTATATGTAATGTTTATGAGTTATATTGTAATTTTTTGAGCTTAATGTTTGAGTGAATTAACTCATAAACTTTATAGTAAAAGTCGTAATTTTTAAAATAAAACTCAAAATTTTTATTATAATGCTCAGAAACTATACAATTGGTGGTAGTACATCGAATGTATAATCTACTTACTAGAGAAAGAATGACCCGGCAAAAATGATCCGACGGCTTTTAAATTATGGTTACATGTATAACACATCTGAGTATATTTAAGATGATTTTATTTATTTGTCTTGATCTATTTATTATAAGATAATAAAACATACTAATTTTGGATGGACCTGAACAAACTTGGAATATTTAAACCGTTTGACTTGTTTGTCAAGTCTAATAAAAGTCTATAATGTTGGTAAGGAGCCTTAATAAATTAATGAGCATTTGAATGTTGCTATTCTTATTTCAAATACAATTATAAGAGCAATAATAATACGGTTTTTCTAACGCGTGCTCTGAGAGCACATGTTAATAATCCTCTATCTATCTAACAACAACATAATATCGAATCTTTTTAAATAATTAAGCAACCGTATTACGTTAATAGTAATACGGTTTTTCTAACGCGTGCCTTGAGGGCACACGTTAAAAAAAAAAAACTACTATTACTATTGCTCTAAGGAGTTTTAAATATCACCATTTAATAATTCTATCTCTTAATTTTCGTTTTTATTTATTTTTCTTGCCCCTTTTATTGTTGATCTTAATTTTCGTTTTTATTTATTTTTCTTGACCCTTTTATTGTTGATCGTGACACAGTAATTTCGTACATATTTACATAATAAATGTACCCATATATCTTTAATCATGATTTGTACCTATTTTATTATCTTTAGTACCATTTTTTCTTAAAAATGTAAAATAGTCTCTCAATAAACTAATTAAGAGACCATCTAGCTTAAGACATACTCAAAAATATTACCCCAATATTATAGAAGATGAACTAAGGCTATAGTTTGTAATTTGTTGCATGTGCATAAGTTGAGAAAAGGATTTTGTTTATTTGCTTGTTGACATGACCTTGATCATAACGCGTGATGCATAACTTGTCGCCTAAGACCGTTGGTTCTCGCAGATTTCAGAAAGCATATCAGCATATATGTACAGGTATCATGTATGTAACTGTACATAAATATGACCAAACTATTACACGGTTTACTATTTATACCCATGCTTCCAGTTTTTATCTCCTCTCGTTCTGGGGAATGGTAACGTCGATCAACAACAGTGGCAGAGTTAGTCAAGGATTAGTAGGGCGTTTATCCCTGCCGTAAGATAGAAATTTCAAATTTACCTTATACTATTACCCGTTTGTCCCGTTAAGTTCAAACCCTGAATCCGCCCCTGATTAATAATAAAATATGTGAAAGCAATATATAAATTACGAGTACTTAATTTCCTTAAGAAGCGTTTTAACTGACATAGTGTATTTTGGTATGGCGTTATGATCATTTTTTATTTATGGTCGATATAGATGGAATGTTGAATTTGGATGTTTGATTGAAATAGTTTAAGTGTACACCAACTCATCTAAAATATCAAATATGCCATGGTGTCTTTCCACTACTGAAAAAAAATGCTCAACTCTCTCAAATAATCGAAATCAAAATTACTCCGTACTTAATTTATCTGACTAAACTATTTGCTATTCCATACAAAAAATATATAAATGTCATATTGTCATGGTACAAAACTCAAGTCTAGTAGACATCAACTAACTTAGTTGATAAAGGTATAAGAAGTAATTGTAACACCCCACACTCCAAAGTGCCTTACCAAGGCCACCTCGAGTATAAAGGTGCTACCGTCTCGGTTTCCCGAGGCAATGTATATCATTAGACAATAAAGAAGCATCATTTAAATAAATAGTTAAGGTGATTACAACGTTTGTCAAACTGTCTAACATAAATACAACTGAAAACAAAGTCTCAAAACTAAACTACAACGAAACAACAGTGGAAGACTCTCTACTGTGGTGATTGCCCAGCTATCCCATGCGCATCAACTCTTACCTGCTCAATAACTGCTCACCATCCCCGAATGGATCACCACAGTTTTTAAAACAATTAAACGGGTCAGTTACTGCATACACAAAATACGATACACACAGACACAATCCACCAACTCCGCCACAACTCCACATCACTGACTACACACCCAAGGTGTGTAGTCCTACCAGTGGGGGACCGCAGCCGTTCCCACCTAAGCTCCGCTCATCAATCCGAGCGAAAACCCAAGTTCCTTAATGTGCACATCCCCTCCCGTGRCGGGTTCCACGGAGGGCGAATCAAGGGCGTGAAGCCACTCCCGCAAGTGNGTTCCACGGAGGGCGAATCAAGGGCGTGAAGCCACTCCCGCAAGTGACTCCACTCAGCCGAGAACGCATCTCGCAACATACTCCAGTCCCACCTCCATCACTCCGACATATCATACAACACAAACATAGATACACATACAATCATAATATTCACAATACCACACAATGAGCAGTAACTGAGTAGGGAAACTCTACATTTTCGCATTCCGCTAAGACTGCAGCCAATCATACAATTGTACAAGCGCATCACATCGTCACCTACAACATTAATCAATAACTACACATCATAAACTGATCCTTACCCTAAACCCCCAAATCTCCCAAATTAGGGTTTAATCATAATTAACGGAACAACATAAAAACGATACTAGGATCTTACCCACGAGACAAGGATCAACATGATGCAATCGACACTGAAAACCACCGACTCAAGCTCCGGGATATGCAAATAACGCGAGCGAACGAAGTAACGATCTTTGAGAGGTTTTTCTTGTGAAAGTTCAAGGTTATGAAATAATGAAATGTCGTCGATTGAAATAAATTCTTAAACTCGCGTTATTAACAAAACCCAATTTAATCGGCCCGCATAAGAACTTACTCGATCGAGTAAGGATGTTACTCGATCGAGTGACCCAGTTACTCGATCGAGTACCACACTTCCAGACTCTGACTTAAAAAGACACAGACTTACTCGACAGAGTAAGTCCTACTCGGTCAAGTCACTAAAGGCAGGGAAAACCGTAGTATTACAGTCTTCCCTTCTTAAAAGGAACTTTGTCCCCAAAGTTCGACCCATACTCATAAAGACAACGCTCTAATAGACACAACACAACTCCAAAACCACCGCCATCCATACCACCACCATCATGCATACTCATACTCAACTCCACTCACCAGACACAATGCCACTCCACAACGTGAATAACATCAACATGATCCACAACATACATAAACTCCCAAACACAACTTCACTAACTAAACCAACATCAACCTAACTAACACAAATGCCGCTAACTCTGTCTTAGAAACATACTATCCACTAACAAATCCAATACCAAGACACAAATCCAAGCGAAGTCAACCACCAAAACGGAATGTTACATTCTACCACCCTTAAAAGAACTTCGTCCTCGAAGTTTACTCACACTCATAGACATCATACTACTACAAGCCTTGCCATGACCTTTAATAGTGAACCATAACATAAATCCATCCTTTACCCTACACAAATATAAAACCGCAGCAGGTACAACAATCAAACTCTCTTTGTCGCTTCCTACCCCTCTTAAGATAAATGTTACGTCCGCGTAACCCACTAATACTAGATCCGTTGCTACACGTCCCATAATCCGCATCACCATCGCCTGTCAAAGGTAACCCATCTCACCTCAAGACCTACAACCACTCATATATCCAAGGCTCGTTTTCTCAAACAATTCGCATACCTCAAATCATTCGACACCCCACCCAGCAAAACCCCAAAATCCTTAGCCGAATCGCACTCCAACTCTTTCACATTACCACAARACGACACATCTCTCTATAAAATACCTGTCCCCCAAACTCATCACTCACGACCCACAATTTTTCATACATACTCACATAAGTTCCCCAAGTTCTCCCTTCATGGTCACCAAAACTCATCACTAACCTTAACACCTACAGCTGCCTGCTTAGCACAAAACACATTTCACAACTCACTCGCCATTACTCCGTCAACCACANGGAGCACCTGATGACTTCAAAAGTGGAAAATTGAAGCAGGAAGTATCCCAACCGGCATGACCACCGGCGGCCGGTCGACCGGCTGAGACGTGCTGAAGATATTTCGAGGCCCATTTTGTTTATTTGACCCAAATTCTGAAGAAAATATAAATACCCCCACTTAATTGTATTTAGACACAGAACCCTAGATCTAAGTTTTAGACTAAGTTTATGCAAACCTTCCTTAATTAATCTCCTAATCATAC
>VHZZ01000976.1:89056-102782 GCA_009801015.1 Silene noctiflora | reverse complement strand
TTTGATTTAATGCATATATGTAATATATTTATATAAATATATAACCTCTTAAAATTGTATGGCTAAATAGTAAAAGTAATTATGTTAGTAGTGAACATAATTGTACTAACATTGGATATAATAATATGTTAGTAATCATTCAATTGAATAGTCAAAGTAACTATATTAACAAGGGGAGTAGTGAAAGTAGCAATAATTACGGCAGGAGTGGTGAAAGTAACCGTAGTAATAACGAATGTAATAAAAGTAACAATACTAACAACAAAAGAAAACATATATGAACAATTAGCTAACTAGTTGATTTAAGTAAAATATTAATAGCGGGAATATTGAATTTGTCTTATAATTTATTTCATGATCCAAAATACTAGTTTATAGCAATAATTTAAGAGCAACTCGGGCCGGATTTTTAATGTTATTTTCCATTATTCTATTCGACTTAGATATTTTTTTAGTTTGAGATAACCCATTGCGATGATCCAAAATATACTAAGAAATACTACAATCAGGCAATCAACACATTAAAGTTCCATACAATTATATTTCTTTGTTCCTTAATTAACAATAACAGAAAAAACAAACAAAAAAAAATCCATTTTTATCATTGCATCATTTCTATTTGATTCGAGCCGAATAATATCACACATGCGAGAAAACAACTTCATATTCGTCCATCCAAATGATGATCACATTGCTGCTTGATTCTCTACTTGAACTTGAGATCTCTGATTAAGTTGAAATCAAACATTGATTCAAAAACACCAATCCATCTATTCTGGATCTAAACTTAAACCCATCACATATGGAGGCCAAAACAAGTGAAAATCCTGTTTATAAACATAAGTAAAACCCTGAAATGAAACAGGGGAAGCAGTCACATAACCTTGAACAAACAAGAAGTCCCCTGTACCACCAACCACAGGATTATCAGAAATCTTAAGAGCATTAACAACACCAAGAAGCGAAAGCGAACCCGTTAACCCATTTTCCAACTCGAGCTTAATCGTACCAATTGATAAGCTATCGAGTCCATCAAAGCTCGTGGTTATGGCTATGCTTTGAACATTGCCAAGTACTTTTGAGTCCGGGTTGGGTGTTAGAGTGAGTTTGTCATTAATAACTCCAACTGTGCCAAAAGGAGATGTGGTTTGGGTTATATTTGTTCCAAAGGGAGATGGAACTATTAAGAAGTCGGTCTTGTTAACGACGTCGTGTTGGTAGAGCGTAAAGTGCATCGATTTTAGGCCATGGTTGTGGTGGCGGTGGTGGTGATGGTGGTGAGAAGATGAGATTGTCAAGGAAGGGAAGAAGGCCAAAAGGATTAGATATAGTATTGATGAAGACTTGGCCATAATGATAATGATATGTATGAAGTGAAGTGTAGTTATAGGAATATAGTTGGACTTATTTGGAACGGAGTGTATAAATTATAGAAGACAAGTTTGAATAAACTTTCGGGATGCTTGACTTTTACATGTGGAATAGTTTGAAAGATTGGAACAAATCTGAATATCTGGATCTACCCTGTCGGGTTCAAATTTGGATTCTAACCGGGAGATCGTACAAATTTTCATTATAATCTGAATATCTGAATCTACCCTGTCTCTTAAATGAGTTAGGATCCTGAATAAGAGAGCGAGATTCGATCATCCTAATCCATCGGGTACAAAAATTTTGATCCATACCTTAACCAAGTCCGACCAATATAATGTCATTCCTTATAACTTCTCATTGTAACAGATAAATGAGTAGATTAATTCCAATTATAGTATCAAAAGACTACACAACATGCTCATTACATTCCTAATAAGGACTGCTAATTATATAGATTATTAAAGTGTCTGTTGAGAAACACAATTGATATGATAAATTCATTATTTCAGAATTTAGCAGGTAACACCTATATATAACTAGATTATTAAAGTTGGTGTAACTTAATTCTCTCCTAATTCCTTGATCATTCTTTTCGGTTTTTTTAGTTTCCTATACTTTAATTTATCGATATAATTGCACTACTTAAACCCCCTCATTTCCTTGCACTAATCATAATCCATTATCATTCTAACACAAAATTAAATGTCAGGAAGCACAAACATGACTTTACACTCGGTCGAACAAAATGGGATCAAGGATCAGACCCATCACAAGCCAGGACATGACTCGAGAGCGCTTGAAACCATCCGAAGGCCTCGTGGCAGGCCAGCAGGGTCCAAGAACAAGCCAAAACCACCCATTATCATTACAAGGGATAGTCCAAACACGCTTATGGCCCACGCCATGGAGGTAAGTCCGGGATGTGATGTCAATGAAAGCTTGATCACCTTTGCTAGGAAAAAGCAAAGAGGTGTTTGCATCCTCAGTGGATCAGGGTATGTCACCAATGTGACTCTTAGACACCCAACCTCGTCTGGGCCAAATGGGATTGTGACCCTTCACGGTCGGTTCGAGATACTGTCCCTACTCGGGTCAATCCTTCCACCACCAGCAGCACCACCAGGAGTTACTGGACTTACCGTCTACTTGGCTGGCCCTCAGGGACAAGTGGCTGGAGGAGGTGTGGTTGGAGCCCTCATTGCCTCTGGCCCGGTCGTGATCATGGCAGCTACATTCATGAACGCGTCATTTGACCGTTTACCGGTCTGCGACGAGGATAATGAAGGTGGGGCCCAGAATCAACATTACCAGAACAGTATCCGTCACCAATACCAGAATTTGATGGCGAACGGAAGAGTCGCACCTCCTGAAGTTTACTCCTGGGCATCTGGAAGAACACTGGCAAAGACTTGAAAATTAACAAGGCTTACAATTGGTGTCAACAATGTGATTTACTTCATATCTTCTGTTAGTTAGCCTAAGATTAAGAGATTATTTACTTGTTATATTCCTCCTATTATTTCGTGATTCATATTCCTATCAATAAAATGTTGTAGCATTATTACTACAAAATCTTCAGCATTGTAATCATTTGCTCGGCAAAAACTATAATGAAGATAAATTCAAACTCTAAATTTTTGCAATTCAGTACTAACTAGTGAGTAATATCCCCGACCATTGTATTCATCGCTAACTCATTTACAAGGCTAGGAACATTGTTCGCGAGGCCTAGCTTGTTTGCATTGGAAATAATTTCTAAACCAACTCCGATCTCCTTCTTACAACAGTTTCCTTATGTTACCGCCTCCTAATTTTGTATCTTTGATTATAATTAGGAAAACTAGAGTTTATGACCGTGTTCTTTTGAACTTAATTTCAGTTCTTATAAGTTCAGTTCAGTTCAGTTCAGCTCTATTAAATTCAGTTCAGTTCAGCTTCATTCAGTTCAGTTCAGTTCAGTTCACTTCAATTCAATTAAGATTCATTTATTCAAACATTATTATTATTGTTATTATTGTTGTTATTATTATTGTTGTTATTATTAATATTATTATTATTATTATTATTATTATTATTATTATTATTATTACTATTACTACTACTATTACTATTATACATTTAGACCTCTATAAATATCTTTCTTGGATCAATTTCGAAGAGGACACGTGCAAAATTTATGTAAGAGATATATCACCTCACCTAACAATTTTTTCTCTCTARAAGTAAGACKACTCAAACATTTAAGARAGTTYCAGGACCTTGCGTCAAGCGAGGCCTGRTTATACATCCAGTWCCRTACTGACTTAGGCATCAGAGAKGGCCTCCWWGGTAACTTCCAGAGGCSATGTGTGTTTCCTGTGTAGGCATACGTAMCTCCTRASGCAGTTGAGHATCAACCCAACATATATCCGAAAGGAGCGTTTTGACCTGACCCAGACTCAAGCAACGCAGACTTGATTGTTTTGACCCGAAATAATTATATTATTATATTATTATTAGACATATTATTAATATTATTCATTACATTTATTATTATTATTTATGATATTTATATTTATATTATTATATGATACTTATCATATTTATTTTTTTGTTATTATTATTAATATATTTCATTATTATTAATTGTTGTTGTTACAATCTTTTTATTATTATTTCAGTTCAGTTCAGTTCAGTTCAGATCCATTAAGTTCAGTTCAGAGAATTTCAGTCCAAAAGATTTTCCTTAAACTAGAATTAGGAGTTTACGAAACCGTCTCATTGTATTAATATAAATACTCATGATGTATCATCAGGCCGCGCCCTATGTACAATGGCGCTGGGCCTCAGAATTTTGGGGGCCCAAATCTTGCCAAAGTCATATGATTAAATTTTTATTTTAAAAAAAAATGAAAAAAAAAAGTAATGAATTATAATTGTCAGCTGACTATCGCATTTCCCATATCTAGGGGTGAGCAAAAATATACGATACGATTTTATAATACGGATACGATACGGTATACAGTTTGAGTTATATGGATTTACGTATATACGATATGAAAATCCGTATATTTTTTATAAAACTGTATCGTATCCGGGTCGGCAAAAATGAAACCGTATATACGGTTTCTGACACGTTTTGAAATTTTTGTATAAAAAAAAGTTAAAAAATGCAAAGTTCCTCACTCTTTTAATGTTTTGTATGATTCTTTTTAGTAACTTATCTCAATAAACAATAATTAGACCTTCACCAGAGGCGGCCATGTTATAGGTAATTAATGGCTTTTTAATAGTTACAATGTTTAATTGGGCATTTGTTACCAAACCGTATCCGTATATACGGATTCCGTATACACGGTTTTTTCGGGTACCCGAAAAACGTATCGGATCCGTATAATGATTTTTGCGATTTTTAAAACCGTATACCCGATACGGTTTTGCTCACCCCTACCCATGTCAACTATTGCATTTCCCATATCTCAAAACAATCTCTTTCCCCAAATTATTAATCCTTCCCTAAATATTTAATTTGTTTCCCCAAAAAATTAAATTTGCTCCTTAATCTTCTTTCAAGCGTTTTATTGTAATCTTTAAATGACTATCTCTATATTAATTCTTTACAAAATCACTACAAATTTACAATTAGAGCGTGATTAGAATCAAAACTTTGCGGTTACAATCATTTTTAATCGTCTACTAATTAAAATCTCAGATTTACACTTGAGTTTTAAAGAGATCAAAATAGATAATTTTTCTTCTTAATTTTAATGAATTTCATATTTCAATACAATATTCATGATTATTGGGTAACATTATACAACTAAGTCGTTTTTATTTTTAATTTGAACAATCTTGATATAAAAAAGTTTTAATTTGAATTTACCTAAAAAAAACTCTTGAGCATGTATATATGTATATACCTAAATTGGTTAATTGTTTAGTTTTGTGAATCTCAGTCTTTATTTTTTTTCTTATTGACTTATTGTCTATTTGCTTTCTGAAATTTTATATTGTTCTAAAATTTTATGCATTTACAACTATTGAAGGGAGGACAACGAGCCAAAAAGTTGGAGATTAGAAAACTTTGTTTTATCAGTTTTTAATTCACGGAATAATTTGTAGTTTGCATTAAAATATAAACATATTTTGATTTTGTAAATTTGAGACTTCATATTTTTTTTGCACCGGGCCTCCACATTTCTTGAGACGGCCCTGTGTATCATCAAATTTATTCAAGTAATAAAACATTAAACTTTTCTATATCTTACATGGTATCAGCCTAAGTTCGATCCCACCTCGAAAAACACCCTACAACCGACAATGTCGTCCTCCTCCACCCTTTCCAACTCTCATGAACCCTCCGTCGATAAATCGATTCTTTTTTGATATGACCTCGTCAAATTCCTTGACGGGACACACCTCATGCCGCCATCCACCCTCCTCACCACCAATCCACCCTCAGCCAAGGAACCTTACCCCACCACTGCTACCACACCTAACCCTGCCTTCCAATACCTGGTCTCGCCAAGATCGCCTCATCTTTGGTGCTCTCCGATCCTTGGCACGCTACCACCCACCATCTCCCCCTTCGTTATCCGTGCCTCCACTTCCCATGAGGCATAAAAAATCCTCGCTAAAACCTATGCCAACCCTTCTTGTGGCCACACCCTCCAAGTCAATGATTGTCTTGACTCCCTTACCAAAAACACCCTCACCATATCCGAGTATATACAAGCAATTAAGCGTGACACTGATCAACTTGCCATTATGGGCAAACCAATGGACCTCGAGGACATAATCACCAAGACCATCAGAGGCCTTGACTATGAAACCTACAAACCTGTTATCCAAGCTATTCAAGCTCGTGAAGATACAATAACCTTTGAGGCACTCCATGAGAAACTCATTAACTTTGAGCTCACACTCAAACACACCACCACCCCTTCGCCCTTTTCTGTCACTGCCCATGCTACCCAATACTGTCCTTCCACATCCCAAAATCGCTACCAACCGCGCTCCTATAACTTGCCTACCTCCGCTGCTCAGAACCAACCTTTATCCTCTACCTATACTCCAAACCTTTTTAAAGGAAAGTGTCAATTTTGTCGCACAATCGATCATGTTATTAGCGCTTGTCCTAAGTTCAGGCGCCTCTACCCAGATGTTGTCTTCCCATCTCAAATCACTACCACTCGCACCAAACCACCTCAAGCTAACCTTTCTAGTCATGCGTCGACCTCGTCCTCGCGCATCTTTTTGATTGTCAGTGGTGCCACTCATCATCTCACCAATGACCTCGACATTCTTGCAATTCATGCTTCTTATGGCGGTCTTGATGATTTGATTATCGGCGATGGCTCTGGTATTTCTATTACTCACACTAGTTCCTTTAGCTTATTCACTAACACGACACCACTATAGTTTAAAAATGTTTTATGTTCTCCCAAAATTTCTCGTAATATTCTTTCGGTTTCTCAATTTTGTAAAGATAATAATGCCTTTTTTGTTTTCTGACAAAACTCTTTTTGTGTTAAGGATATCAAGACGGGTCGTATTCTTCTCAAAGGACAAAGTAATGGTCATGAAATGTACGAATGGTCCCCGGACAAGTTCAAAGTTCACACTGCTACTATTTTCCCGAGTCCTTGGCATCATCGTCTTGGTCATCCAGCAACACCTATCTTTAGTTTTATTAATAAACAGTTTAATTTACCTAAGTTTTCCTTTTCGTCTTCAAATTGTAATTCTTGCGATATTTGTAAGAGCCATAAGCTTCCGTTTTCTCATAATTCAATAAAATCTAGTGCTCCTGTGGATATTGTTTTTTCTGATGTTTGGACCTCGCCAGTTTTTCCCTTTGACAAATTTAAATATTACATTATTTTCGTTGATCACTCACTAAGTATATTTGGTTTTATCCGCTCAAAAATAAGTCCGATACAACCAAAGTATTTGTTCGTTTTAAGGCATTAGTTGAAAAGTATTTTAAACGTCCCATTGTACAAATATTTTCTGACAACGGAGGTGAGTATGTCAAACTCTCTCACACACTTGCTGACAATGGCATCTCTCGTCTTACGTCTCCACCTCACACCCCCAAACACAATGGTTATGCCGAGCATCGCCATCGTCATATTGTTGAAACCGGTCTTGCCTTACGAAGTCATGCTCGTCTCCCCTCGTCCTTTTGGTCGCATGCCCTTACCACTGCTACTTACCTGATTAATCGTCTTCCTACCCCGCGCATCAATCACCAATCTCCATATCACAAAATCTTTAACAACCCTCCTAATTACCACAAGTTACGTAGCTTTGGGTGTCGTTGTTACCCTTGGCTTCACCTATACACTACTCTCAAATTTGACTACCGTTCCACCCTATGTATATTCGTTGGGTACTCTCCTACCCAGAGAGCTTACTACTACCTTGATCCCGTTACCTCCAAAGTCTACACCTCTCGTCATGTTAAGTTTGTTGAGAATGACTTCCCATATCCTGACCTTGTCTTCTCTCCCCTACCACCGTCATCCCTTACCCCTGCCCACTGGTTCCACGAATTGGTCCCTACCCCGCCCTCCCCACCTTCTTCACCTTCCCCTCTTGTCTCCCTTGTTCCCGCTCTTCATTCATCTTCCCTACCTCCCCTGTTTCCCCACCCCTTCACTCCATTTTCATGTCCTTGTCCTCCCATCTCTCCCGAGTATCTCCTCATCCCCATATCCCCCGCTCCCTCCTCCTCCTCCTCCACTTCCACCTCCCCCCTCTCGCACTGTCGTTACTCGTCTCGCCTATAATATTCGTAAGCCAAACCCCAAGTATGCCAAGCTTGCACAACTAAATCTCCTCTTCCCACAACCGTCAAGAAGGCTCTTGTCAACCCCATTTGGCGTGCTGCTATGGTTGTTTGGAGTAGGTGTGATGTGTCCAATTTATATACGATTTAATCCCCTATTTTAACTCGGTTTTATTTGATTATTACACTTTTATTAGTGTATTTGTGAGCTAATTCCATGTTCTAGTTTTTTTGTTTGCGTTTATTGTATTTTGTAGGAAATAAAGCATTCGGTAGCTCTTTCCCGTCAAATTAGCAAACAACGAAGTTCAGGAGGCTAAGTAAAAACAAGGCTTGATCATAGCAAGAGCATTTTTGGAAGGACCTTATGAGTTGATGTCCAAATCTAGAAATGATGCCCAAATGCAAAAATGTTGGTGGACAAATGTGGCAAATGTAAAGAATTGAAGCCCATAAAAAAATTGGAAGTCAAGGCTTAGGATTCCTCAAAATCCATTTAACCGGAGAATTAAGGCGAGTTAATATGGGTTTCTCGGATTTCGTATTAACTTAACGAGAGGATTAATGAGGAAGATTGGATTCCCACGTCCCCGGTCGGGGTTAGGTATCCCCGATTAGGGTTGTCCTTATGTGAAATTTTTAGGTTTCACTTCTCACCCCCTATATAAAAGGGGTTGAATCTGACACTTAGGAGCATCTTTTCATTATCTTTACATCTTATATTTTGCTTCCATACTCTTCTTATACACTTAGTTTTTCAGAAGTATTATTCTTAGTTTTCATTTGTATTTACAACAATTTCTTTAACTTACCTTTCAAGTTATATTACAAGTTATTTTTGTTATTATTATTCTTCATTCTCAAGTTCCATTTCCTTGTTTCGGTAATCTTTTGTTCTAGCATTTTCATTGTTATTTTCATTACTAGTTTAGTTTGTTATATTCATCATTAGTCGTAATCATTATTTAGTTAATCGTTATTTACATTTCTCATCATTACTTATTGCATTTACATTTGCATTTCATTATTAGAATTCTTATCATTAGTCACTCCTTTCATTCATGTTATTTTGCTTTATCATTATCATTTTTAGTATCTATTTAGTTATTGTATTATTATCATCATGTTTATATTAATTATTTCAATCATTATTAGTTTAACTTTCAACATGAGTGACTAGTCCTGTTTTCTAGCGATTAGGGCATGCATAGTTATTATTTATAAATGTTAAACTAGAATGTCATAATATTGCATATTTGTTTATATCACATGCTTGCAATATATTGTTAGTCTTGATTATTGATAACAATCCTTGATTAATTTGTTTATTCGCTCTATAAGTCGAGAGGCACAGAAATGAATTAGACTAAGCATGTTATAGTAGACCGGTCTAGCCATAGTGAGAGCTCGTTAGAACTCGTTCTATGGTTGACAATAAGGCCGAGAGGTGGTTGTCATAAGACCTAAACATTTATCATTATTATGCATTTGTAGCTTAACATGAATCATTATTTCCATACATGTGTGATCCGATTTCCCTAGGCTCTTTTATTATCATTGTTAATTTATCATATTTTAATTATCGTTGCATTCTCTAAAACCACAAAAAAAAAAAGATAAACCGACCTAGATAGATTTCTACTCATCGCATTTCATTAAGCAACTCCCGTTTCCTTGTGTTCGACCTCAATCTTACTACATTCATTTGTTGCCAAGCCTAGCGTATTTTTGCTAGGTGTGCGATAGCCTATCAAATTTTCGCGCCTTTGTCGGGGAGCACGACTTTGTTGCTTTTTGATTTGTTGAATTTTATCTTGTTTTATTTTGTCCCGGGGGAACACTTGTTCCTTGGTACCATTCTCACGGTTTTTCTGTATTTTTAATGCCTTTTCCAGGTAATGAACCTATTTTACGGAAATCATTTTGGCCTCACATAATAAATAATGATGAACAGATTTGTCCCCCAACACGAGAATGTGCCTTTTCACGACTATCTTACCTGGTTTTATGACTTTGGTAATAGACTTATCTCTCTCGGACAAGTCATTGATGAGGTTTACATCGGTCATGTCATGCTTGATGGCATGGACTTCGAGACCTGAGAAATGACTCTTTACATGAGTTGTGGGAGTGTCTACTACAAGATTGGGGCGGAACTTTGGTATTTCTTGAATTTCATGGCGTCTGAATGTCGAGAAGTAGCTCGCCAATAGACTTTGTCGCCGGGTTTCGAAGAGGAATTTAATGTGATTCTGGCTCGTTGCCAGCAAATGCTTGAAGAAAGTGAGCGATTGACTAATACTTATGCTCTTCCACCCCCCCAATTTGAGTCTGTTGCCCCTAATGATTTTGAATTATTGGATGACGATGATGATGGTCCGACTTTCTCTTTTGAAATTCCTTCTAGTGTCATTCCAATTGACCATTTAGAGACTCATGTTAATGACACTGACCTTGTAGTAGATGAGACCCTTGCTATGGATGATGTTCTTCATATTTCTCGTGATTATGATGAGGTTGACTCTTCAAATGAGGTTTTGCTTGAGTCATTAGAAACTTTAGAAAATGCTTTCGTGGTCGATATTATTGATACATTTGAGGTTGATGAAGGAATTAGCGATTCTAATTTAGAGGTTAAGTGGGTTGAACCCCCTATTTTTGATGAATCCTACCTCCTTGATTCTTCATGCCACCAATTTGAGACCATTTATGATGATAATTTCTGCACTAACGGTTTATTTCATGGTCTTAAGCTTGTTGCTCCATCTCTTGCTGATGAGTGGACTAGTACGGTGGTTCTCTTTGAAGTATCTCATGCGCATCTTGATAAGATATATCATTTCCTCCCTTTGATCTTTCATGCTTTCATCTTATCAATTGCTTACATTTGTATTGCTCATGCGCAGGTATATGATAGACTCCTACGGGCTTTGGCATGCTTTTTAAAGATGAGGTGCCCGTGACATTCAAGGACGACCAATGTCCGACAAGACATTAAATTGCGCTTTTCGGGAGGCAACCCGTGTTTGAAGATGAGACGAAGGCCATTTGTAGGGTTAGCACGCAACCTCATGTTCAAACCCCGTCCGGGGTCGTAACTTTTAATTTTAAGAAAAGAAAACAAATTATGAAGCAAGAAAGTCAACATGCGTGGAATTGGTCAACCCCGATCGGGGTGGGGCGTCCCCGATCGAGGGCGTGATTTTCTATTTTTCTTGTTGTTTATTTCAAGCACGGGATTATGACATCTGCTTCAAAACGAAATGGACGGTATATTCTTCCCTCTAAACTTCATTTTTCTCACCAAAACCACTCTCAACTCTTCCTTTATTCATCATTCTTAGGATGGTGCGTCGGGATCCGGTGGAGATCAAGCACCTAGTGAAAGCCGGGCTTTAGCTTTTGGCCCTTTTCTTGATGATGACTATATGGAGGATCCCCCCATATATATACTAGCTTGGGGGAGGCTAGCTATTTTGGTAAGTTGTTTTCTTTGCATTTTAGTTTAATTTTTCCCTCTTACCATTAAATATAATCTCTTGTATTTCTTATTTATGTGCTTTGAGCCGTCTCAGATAGTTTGCATTTTCAAAAAAAAAAAATCTGAAATTTTGTGTTTGCTTTTGCTTCATAATGCTTTGCTTGCCTACTTTTTGTCATGGTTTATGGTTAATGCCCTCTTGTATGTCTCAATGATAGCTTCGTATGCTAATGATTCTTTATTATTGACGGGATAATTGCATTCATGGGGATGTCTTGATAAAGTAGGTGAAAGATGAAATTTGAACCAAATGGGCTTGATCTTGACTTTTGGCAAGCCACAATATGGTAAGGTACAGCCTCCTTGGACCATTGCATTCATGAATGGTCTCACTTAGGTGAGTTTAGGTCTCCTTATGGTTTGTGTCATATCAATAACGCACAAGTATGGTCTTAATTTCGTTACTTTATGAGCATTGCATTCATGTTTTGTAAGCTTGAAGCCATTCACGTTGAAAATATTGCCCGAATTTATGCATCATTTCCATGCATTTTTCACATATAAACACTAGCTACATATAATCTTGCCTACCTTGTTGAGCTAGTAACTTTTAAATGTGTGATGGATGCTCAATTGGGATGTTATTCTTGAAGTTATCAATGTGAGCTTGGTGAAGACGGAATTACTGGTTTCCATATCAAAATGACTGGAAAAAAAGAAGAGTGCTAAAGGGAAAATAAAATGAGAAAACAAAGGAAACATGTTCTAATATTTTTGACAAAAAAAAAAGATGAAATGAGAAAGTAATTTCCATATTCTATAATGTTCATATTTGGGAAATTTACTAATGATTTATATTGAGAAATTAGGCAACACACTATTTTTGGCTTAACATGTCTCTATTGACCTTGGGTTGGGATTTGGATTGAGCATCCATGSACATTTTGGATAGTTGTTAGCTTAGCTTAGCTCCAATTTCCATAACATATTTGTTCCCCTTCTTACCCATCTCAAATAGCCTTCTTCTTACTTTTGGCTTCCTTTTTACTTGCATTTGTGAATGTTTTTGGCTTGTTGTTTTGAAATTTCTACTATATTAGATTGCGGGCACACTCACATGAGTCGAGGATATGTGAGTGCTACTCACACAAATATCCTTCCACATATATTTGAGCATGAGTGAACCGTGAGAGTACAAAGTCAAAATATCATGCAAGGGCTTAAAGGTTCATTAGAGGTCATTCACACTACGCCGTCATGTAAACCTCAACCATTTATATATATTATCCTTATGCCCATGTTGGTTTGACATTTGAATCATTATGCTTGTTACCTTGTTTGAGATTATGCATTTGTGGGGGTTTGTCTTAGTTCCTTATGCTTGCTTAAGGACAAGCAAGGGTTTAGCTTGGGGGAGTTTGATGTGTCCAATTAATATATGATTTAACCCCCTATTTTAGCTCATTTTTATTTGATTATTACACTTTTATTAGTGTATTTGTGAGCTAATTCCGTGTTCCAAGTGTTTTGCTTGCGTTTATCGTATTTTGTAGGAAATAAAGCATTCAATAACTTTTTCCCGTCAAATTAGCAAACAACGAAGTTCACGAGGCTAAGTGGAAACAAGGCTTGATCATGGCAAGAGCATTTTTGGAAGGACCTTATGAATTGATGTCCAAATGTTGAAATGAGGCCCGAATGCAAAAATGTTGGTGGACAAATGTGGCAAATATAAAGATTTGAAGCCCATACGGAGATTGGAAGTCAAGGCTTAGGATTCCTCAAAATCCATTTAACCGGAGGATTAAGGCGAGTTAATACGGGTTTCTCGGATTCCGTATTAACTTAGCAAGAGGATTAATGAGGAAAATTGGATTCCCATGTCCCCGATCGGGGTTGAGTGCCCCGATTGGGGTTTCTCTTGTAGGAAATATCGTTATATTTCATCAAGAAATTTTAGG
Source organism: Silene noctiflora (assembly GCA_009801015.1). Lineage (NCBI taxonomy): Eukaryota > Viridiplantae > Streptophyta > Magnoliopsida > Caryophyllales > Caryophyllaceae > Silene > Silene noctiflora. Next base: position 89,194 of record VHZZ01000976.1, on the reverse strand, counting down.
ATTATAACGAAATTATGAAATATGAAATTACGGGTCATAAACGAAAAACATAAACAAAAGAATAGGGATTAGAATTAACCTCCGGTCCTAGCAATTTTGTCTAAGAACAAATATCGAGATCGATATTCTCCTAATTGT
>VHZZ01000976.1:9077-21145 GCA_009801015.1 Silene noctiflora | reverse complement strand
TAACATGATAAAATAATAACTAATGCATGACTCTCCTAATCCCTAGACAAAATAAAACTACTCACTCATAATGAAAGTAAGACTAACTAAGAATGTAAAAACTTGCATAAACATAATGATAAAAATATAATAACTAAAAGAGAAATTAGGAAATGTAAATAAAGCTAAACTAGTTGACATAAATAAAATGAAAAACTAATAATGAAATGCTACTGATGATAGAAATGCTTTGATGATGCTAAACGTAAATTGCATGAAAACATAAAGTAAATTACTAAATTGAAATGTAGATATCTAATAACTGAATAATAAATAAACAACAATATAAAAATGTGATAACTAAATAAACTAACTAAATAAATATCAATGTAAATACTAGAATGGATGGATTACCGAATTGGGATTGCAAATGAAGAATGTAGAATAATGTAAAACCAAAAAACTTATATTAAAATTGTAATTAGAACTAAATGATTAATTGTGATTATAAAATGTGAACTAATGTCTAATTTCTGAAATCCTAAGAGAAAGAATGTAAAAATGATTATAAGATGTTAGAATATGAGATAAGAGATTGTATGAGATTGTAAGGGAAAAGTCTAAGTAAAAGTGATAAAAGGTGATGCTAGAAGTCAAGGCTAAGCCCTCCTTATATAGTAGTTCTAAGACGAAAAGTAAAGAATCCAAGGCAGGTCAACCCCGATCGGGGACAGGCCACCCCGATCGGGGTCGTGTGATTTCTGATTTATGGCCTTCATTGCTTGATTTAATGCTCGGGGAATCCTAAGTTTTGCTTTATATCGTCTTTAAGCGTCCGACTAATTGCTTGTTTGTGGAATCTAATTAGAATCCTAATCTTGGAACTTCCACTTGATCACTTGGAGTTTATCTTTGGGCTTCACTTCTCATTTGTTTACATTTTCCATATACTTTGTATTTGGGCCATTTCTTCCATCACTCCAAGATAATTTGCATGCATGATCCACTTAGCATCGTGAACTCGATACTTGCACATTTGACGGGAAATAGCTAACAAAAAGCTACATTTCCTACAAAATATACTAAACACAAGTAAAAGATCTAGAACACGGGATTAGCTCAATAAAACACTAAAAATAGTGCAATAAACATGTAAAACCGGGCTAAATGAGGGGATAAAAGCGTATATAAAATAGACACATCAATGCTGAAGGAGAAACAACACTAGGAGAGGACGCACAAACTGTTGCGCCTCTTCCTGGGATCTATTCCTGCATTATCCAAATCTTTCCGGATTTCTTTTCATATTCTAATTCTTCTAAAACTCTCACCTCGTGATTAGTATAAATAGAGGTGTCCGCATCACATATCTTGACGCGACTGTCCGCCCCTTCTCTTTTCCCTTTGCATTCTAAGACCACGTGCTTTTGCTACGACGCCTACGTGCTTAAGCATTCTCGACCACGTAAGCCTAGATCATTCTAGGTACCAGTCACGTTTTGTATATACCAACCAATTTGACCACAACACTCGATCAAGCTAATTAATCAATTGTTTTTCTTAAATCCTTTTCAAGGGCATCTTCATTACATCGATTCGAATTATTCTTTTTTTGCTTTGTAAACATGTATGTTTGAGGGTGTAAAATACGATGTGTATTTTATTTTATGTATTTATAATCATGTAAGAGTCTACGGCGTAAACATGCTTTCATGTCATAGTTTTTTTAACCTTTTTGAGGAATCAGCAGGGAAAGACTGTCGAGAAGAAACACAGGAGCAGTTGCGCCTTCTGGAACAGTCGTGGCGTCTGCTGCGCCTCTTTCAGAAGCTGCTTATCCGCTGCTGCTCTTTTTCTTCTTCCTCGAGTACCAATTGTTTTGCCCCTTTTGTTTAATTCCGTTTTTTTATATAATTCCAAGTTTTCTTAAATTATTTTCTTTTATTCTTTTGACTTAAATCCCTCATAATCTAATATTTTCAGGTTTTTGTCATTTGTTCAAACCCGCATTTTCAATGGTTCGATCTTCCCGTATCAAATCATTAAGATTCGATTTTTGTACATGTATTCCGTTCTATGACGACCCTTTATACATGTATAAACTATTAACTCACTTTAATTCGAGTCTTATAATAATAGTACATCTAAATTAATCAATGAATGATAACAGACCACGAGCCTGACTTTCACAGTCAGAATCCTACTCTAGAACAGTCGCACAAGGTGATGCGCCACTTCCAGAGGACGCATCATGTACTGCGCCTGTTATGGATTGGCTTCTGCCTTTGAACTCATCTCGTTTTGACGTAGCTTTTCTGTTTAGGTTTTATAATCAACTATTATCTGTCTTACCACTGTTATGACGTATTTAATATTTTATTTCTTTTGTTTCTTTTATTTCCTAAAATATTGTTTTAGCGTATTTACGGCATAAGATTCATTTATCCTTTTGGAATTTTATTTCCTGTAATTTATTTCGTCTTGCATGATTTATTTATCTGGTTTATTCACATGTAATAAATGTAAACATTCACGTTGACTTAATTGCTTATTAAATTTTTGTGTTAACCGACTTAGTTTAATTCACTTGTTAAGATTAATCAATTACTTGTTGCATTGCATGCATTCGAACGAAAAACAAATAGAGTATAAATGATTTTTCCTGATCATTAATAGAGGCCGCTATCGAGGCAGGCGAGATTAGGTGATCTAATAAGAGCTTCCTAATACGTACCCTCACCCTTTACTCAGATATTTGTGAACACCAGTGTTCATTGACATCGCGAAAGTCATTCTAGACATGGAATGCTAAGGGTGACAAATTTCTTAGTGTCCATGTCATTACTTTGTGTCTTGACATGGTACGAAGTATTCGAACGTATCCAATTACCCACAAAAATTGCTGGCGACCCCGCAAATGCATGCTTATTCAAACCATTCATCGGTTTCAATGCCTTTCAAATCGGTAACGCCCCGTGACGTGCTTTGACAACACAAAGTTCCGTGGGAGAAGTACCGCCTCCTCAAACGCTCCAACAGGAGGTGCGCGCGCCGCGGGTGGCCCATATCCACAGTTTGGCGACTCCGCTGGGAATAGTACACTTAGAATAAGTCTAGTGTTACCTTCTTAGGTCGTTTAGGTTGGCCTTCCTAGGCTCTTAACCCAACCAATTTGACCAATCGTCCCGTCTTGATGGTACAAATTCTTATTTGTCCCTAGTAGATGGATAGCGATTAACATCAACCATACCACGATGCTTACTCATGTTTGTATAAAAAAGCTTTCACTACTCTAGGAAATGGAACTAAGAACCGACCTTACTCATGTTTGGCGCGGACCTCTCCATAGACTAGGGTTTGATAGTTTGGTGTGGCAACATACCTTTTAAAACCAAAACCATCTTAAAATCACTTAGCATACCGTTATAATGCCTGTATATATGCTTATGCCTTCATGTGATCACCTTTTACAAACAAAACCATGACGAAATTTTCAAAAATAAAAAATCTTCAAAATGTAAACCTATTCAATGGCTTAAATACTGAACTAAGTCGAGTCGAGTCCTTTCCTTTTTGGTCTCCAAGTATAAATCGAGTCAGCACACCTTTGATCACGCACCTATGATCAATAGACTCCACTAATCAAAGTCTTCACTTTAAAGCGAATCAATCTTTCTTATGAGTCAGTCTTTTGTTTTCGAGTCTTGGGTAAGTGTGTTTCGGTTAGAGCTTGATTCTCCATTGATTTCTATCTCATTTCAAGATGTCTAGAGACGATGAAGATCACGGAAGTATAAATGGTCCAAGAAATCCCGATCCTGGTATGAATGAAATATTGGCTGCCCATCTTCGTCTTCAAGCTAGCCAGGATGTTGCTTATGGTCGTTTAGAAACCATCAAAAACCACATTGTCACAGTAGAAGCCTTACTTCCTTCTATAGAAGGACCTACACCATCAAGAAACACCTGAGCCAAAGAATACTCCCAAAAATGATACTCCTGTATCTATTAAAGCAGAGAAGCGTCTTCGCTATCTGGAAGAAAAACTTATGTACCTCAAGGGAGATGACATCTATAGGGAAAACAGTCGGACATATGAGTCAGTGAGCACCTAATTGCCTACTAACTTCAGCATGACTGACATTACAAGGTTCAAAAGACATGAGAATCCTCTAAATCACATTCGAGCCTTCAATTATATGTCCATTAAGGGCATCAAACCTGAGGTGTTTCTAAGGATCTTTCCTTTATCTCTCGATACTATCCCCAAACAATGGTTCTATTCTCTATATCCTAAGAAAATCACGACTTGGGATGATGCTGCAATCGAGTTCACCAAGCAATACGCGGATAATGCTGAAATCCAAGTTAACATGCGCACTATAGAAGTGTTAACCTAAAATGAAAAGGATAGTTTCATTGATTTCCTAAGTGGGTGGAGGAAGACTAGCACACAACTCGTCGAACGCCCAGACGAAGCCACTCTTGTTGAAAAGTTCATGGACAATCTAAAACCCATTTATGCAAACCACCTAAGGTATAAGAATATCAAGTCCTTCAAAGACTTAACTGTTTTAGGTATGAGAATCGAAGATGATATTCGCAAAGGGCACTTGTCCAAAACTATGGGACGCGGATATCAAGGCTCAACATCTACTGGCAATCGTTCTTACGGTTCCAACAACAAAAGTGACGAATTGAACCTCGTGGAGCCTTCCAAGATGACTAACCCACCCAGAAAATTCACTGATATCGGAGATAGTTACTCTAATGCACTTAAAAGGCTAATCAAGCAGGGTAAGTTACAACCCATTGGACCTACGCCTGACCCAGAAAAGAAATCGAAATTTTGGGACAGCTACGCCTATTGTGAATAACACATGGGCAAGGGACATGATACAGAAGCTTGCTTTAGACTACAACATGTCATCCAGGACATGATTGAAGATGGTCGATTGACCATCCCTCCTACAAGAAAGCCTAACAATACTCAAAATCCTCTTAGAATTTTAGTAATTTCAGATGAAGAATGCACCTTGAATTGCTCACACCTCACTCCCCAGTGGAAGATGAACTCACCGCAATAAATCAAGAGCGGTATTCTATCATCACACGTACCATTTCCGACTTTATAGCATGGGCAAGAAGCGTGAGTACAAAAATGGTCATTACTCTCTCTGAGGATTCCACGATGCCAGAGGTTATCACAGTAGTCGACGGATTAATTCAACAAGTCACTGAGTTAGAAAATGAAATCATACAACTAGAAAAGCTTAATACCATCATGACATGTGGGCAGATGATGATGAAGATGTCTATGTCGCAAAACATCCCTTAGTTAAGACCTTGGACCTTGACATCAATCACCTCACTCGATCAGGTCACCCATATCAAAACATCACTCTAGGGAAAAACAAGCACTGTTCCTACAGGCAATCCTACTCAAACAAATACAGATGAGACTTTGGCTACTGATTCATTAATGAAGCATTTGCAAAGAACCAAGTCTGATCTTTCAGTCTGGCAACTAATATCAAGCTCATTCCCATATCGCCAAGCTTTTCTACAAGCTCTAGCTAACCTAAATATACCATCTGATTCTACCCCAAATGATGTGGTCAATCTAGTCCTCCAGGACTCAATCAAGTTAGGCAACCCAGTTACCTTCTTAGACAAAGACCTACCGCCCTTTGGTGTTAACCATAACCTAGCCCTATACATCACCATCACGTGCCTAAAAAAGAATGTACCTATGACATTGGTGGATGATGGTTCAGCAGTTAATGTCATACCACTCAAAACCGCACACAAAATGGGCATGAAAGACTCAGATTGAATCCCAACTAATCAGGATGTACGGGCATACGACGGGACACGTCGTAAAGTAGTAGGCCTCGTTGATCTTACCATAACCACTAGACCAGTCGAAACAAAGGTCAATTTCCAAATAGTAGACGTCGAGGCATCATTCAATATACTATTAGGGAGGCCTTGGATCCATGCTCGCAAAGCTGTGACATCCACCCTTCACCAGAAAATTAAGATGGTCAAGTGGTGACAATCGCTTCGTCTCCAACCAAAGAAATCATCGAGAAGGTATCCATCAATCAGGTCATCTTTGAACCAATACACGAGTTGGGAGGATTTCAAGTTTTCAATCTTATAGAGAGCGAACTCGCTCCATGTATTTCAATCCTCACTCTAATCTAGTGGTCAACCACATACTCAAATCTCAGGGATATTTCCCAAGGATGCCTCTGAATCCCATTAGAAAGAATACAGTTGCACCTTTTAAAGTAGGTAATTCTCAAAGAATACCCTTAAGGCTAAGGTACAAGCCAACTGTAGAGGAATCTTTTAAAATGCTCGCTCAGCTTAACGCTCGGAAGCATAAGGGTGTCCAATTACGACCATATCACCTTACGCTAAATGGGTATTTCGTTACAGAAGGAGAACATGAATGTTTTCATGATTTTCCCGAACCCTGGCTACACGAAGACAATAGGCTAGCTAGGATAGAAGTGATCCACAACTGTTACTTTATCCCCCAACAAACGGTTCCTACCGTTAAAACTCCTTCAAAACCTTGCCTCGACAGCTAAGCTGTCAGCCTTCTATTTGGGGAAGATCGATTTTTAAGGGCAGCCCAAGACGAGATTATTACCATGATACTACGAGATGACCATTTTGACCCCACAGCTCTAATCACAGATGAAGATCCAGCAAAAAGGCAAACAGGATGGAGAAAGTCGAACAAGTGGACAAATAATCAAGGAAGGCTCTTCAATCTAACAACAGGCGAAGGAGATATGTTTCAAGAAGAACCTGATGACGATGAGTTAGAGTCTGAGTCTGAACTAGAATCTGAGTCTAAGTCTAAAGAGTCTTCTCTTGTTAGCAACCTCACTCCCTTTATTTCTCCTAGTTTAGCATCGAATAGCAGTAGCCTTGGGCCTATCCCAGCAACTGTTCCTCCTTTGCCACTGCCCAGTGATCAGTTGGCCTCTTTGTTTCAGTTATTTTCAAATTATAATATGAATAAATCAGATTCTTCTTACTCTTTGTGTTATGATTGCAATTCTGTTTGTGATGATACCGAGGATGATTTTGACCCAGACTCACTTGACTTGCCACCCAATATGATAAAAGAAATTTTGGAAAAGGGACAGGGAGCACTAATTATAGAAAACACCGAACCAGTTAACGTGGGGATAGACCTCGAACCTAAATAACTTAGGATAGGGACCACCCTAATCTCAACTGAAAGGGTTCTCTTCATTGTCCTTCTACACGAGTTCAAAGATGTCTTCGCTTGGTCCTTAAAATACATGACATGGATAGAAAGAGACATTGCAGAACATCAAATCCCAATTAAGCCAGGTTTCAAACCAGTTAAACAAAGGCTTCGCAGAATGAGGACCGAATGGGGTCTTAAGATCAAGGAAGAGGTAGACAAATAATTCAAAGGCGGGTTCATCAAAGTTTCTGAGAATTCTGACTGAGTGGCCAACATCGTCCCCGTACCCAAAAAGGATGGGCGAATCCGGGTTTGTTGATTTTAGAGATTTGAACAAGGCTAGTCCGAAGGACGACTTTCCATTACCACATATCGACATATTGGTAGACAATATAGCTAACCACGCACTTCTGTCCTTTATGGATGGATTAGCAGGCTCCAATAAGATTAGAATGGCTGAAGAAGACATGCATAAAACCGCAGTTGTCACGAATAGGGAACCTATTACTACACTGTCATGCCTTTCGGGTTAATCAACGCTGGTGCAACATATCAACGCACAGCCACTACCTTGCTACACGACATGATGCATAAATAAGTAGAGGTGTAAATTGATTATATGATCATTAAATCCAAAGACAGGAAGGGCCACATTGCTAACCTACCCAAGTTCTTCCTTAGACTTCGCAAGTACAATATGAGACTCAATCCTCAGAAGTGCGCATTAGGTGTAACATCTGGAAGTTTCTAGGCCATATCGTAAGTCAATGAGGAATAGAGATTGATCCATCCAAGATCAAGGCTCTAGTCGAAATGCCGCAACCGGAGAAAGAGAAAGAAATTCGAGGTTTTCTAGGCAAGGTGCAATACATAAGCCCCTTTATCTCCAAACTTACCTTGATTTGCGAGCCAAAATTCAAAAAGCTCAAAAAGTCGGACCACACCATGTGGAACGACGACTGTCAAAAGGCATTCGAGAGAATTATGGAGATTTTGGCTAAAACACCGGTGCTCATGCAGCCGCAAAAAGGCCAACCTTTATCCCTATACCTTACAGTTATAGAAACAGCCAAGGGAGCCATGCTCGCTCAAACGGTAGGGAAGGAGGAACAGGTCATCTACTACCTCAGCAAGAAGTTCTTAGAATACGAGACAAAGTACACACCACTTGAAAAGACTTGCCTCGCTATTGTGTGGGCAACAAAGAAGCTGCGACATTACATGCTCAGCTATTCGGTTAAAGTCTACTCGAAAATGGATCCTATAAAATACATTTTCGAGAAGCCAGTTCTTAATGGTCGACTAGAAAGGTGGACTCTTCGCAGACAATCCCATACACAATATCCAAATGACAGACATATGGTCATTTCCAGACGAAAATATCCTTCATACCAACACGGAATCGTGGGACCTCTATTTCGACGGGGCTTCCAAATTAAGAGGATATGAGATCGGAGTGTTCCTCATTTCTCCTGAAGGCGAGCATACACCCATTTCAGTCAAACTCGACTTCATAGGTTTACAAGAAGCAGTCAGTCTCGGCATTAAAAGACTTCCGAGTCCACGGAGACTCGTCCCTCATTATCAACCAAATCACTGGATCATGGAAAATATGGAGAAAAAATATCGCCCCATATCAATTGAGAGTAGACTAGGTGGCTCAATTCTTTGATCAAATCACTAACTTATGCTTGCCCAGAGAGAAAAACCAATTTGCAGGCGCTCTTGCGAAGCTTGCATCCCTCATTAACATACCTGACCATATGGTGGATATGCCTTTATACATCGAAAGACGGTCCGAACCATCCTGTATACACCTCCTAACTGACGTAGAGAAAGATCAAGAAGAGCTTTGGTACCAAGCCATTATTAATTACAAACTCAACGGTGAATGTCCACCGATATGGACAAGAGGGGACGATGATCTATAAGGCTACTAGTTTCCCAATATGTCCTGAATCAAGGAGAATTATATAAAAGAACACCACAGGGCATTATCTTACTTTGCCTCGTCGTTCGGAAACAAAGAAGGTAATAGAGAAAGTTCATGATAGAGAATGTGGTCCTCACATGAGTGGGCCAATGATGAAAAAGAAAATCATGCGTCTAGGATACTACTGGACGACCATGGAAACATACTGCATCAAATATGTCAGACATTGTCACAATTGTAAAATCTTTGTGAACGTGTAGCATGTTCGACCCTCCTTCTTATACACGATGACATAACCTTAGCCATTCTCCACTTAGGGAATAAACATCATCGGCAAAATCACTTAAGCTGGGACGGGAGGTCATTGTTTCATTCTAGTGGCAATAGATTATTTCACTAAATGGGTGGAAGCAGCTTCCTATACTGATCTAACATCCAAGCAAGTGGCTAAGTTTATACAAGACAAAATCATTTGTCGATATAGGTGCCCACATGAGATCATCAGTGACAACACTTTCCATTTCCACGCTAAAACTGCACAGGTGCTTGCTAAATACAAAATCCAGCATCATCATTTCTCGCCATACCGACCCCAAACCAATGGAGCCATAGAGGCGGCAAACAAGAATGTCGTCATGATCCTAAAGAATATGATCGATAATTATAGGGACTGGCCTAATAAAATACCCTTCGCCTTGTAGGGACATCGAACTTCAGTAACGACGCCCACTAGGGCTATTCCTTTCTACGAATTCTACTCGAAAGTCAAATTCCAGAAGCTGAATGGAATAAAGAGCGATATGAGGAACTCATTCTCCTGGATGAGAGACGATTGCGCGTCCTACATAATGTTCAGACATATCAAGCACGAATCATAAGAGCTTGTAACAAGAAAGTCAAGCCTCGACACATCAAAGAAACTTAGTCCTTAAATCGGTTCGAGCTCTTTTACCAGTAAACCCACGAGGGAAATTTAAACCTAACTGGGCAGGACCATACTTAGTCAAAACCATATCATCAGGTGGTGCGGTTAGAATCACAGACCTAGACGGGAATTAATTCTCTAATCCAACTAACCTAGACCAACTTAAGAAGTATTACCCTTAGATTAGGTTTGAATGCGCCAAGCGTGATCCACGTGCCGCTCATGTGACACGTTACCTGGTACATGCTATTATCCATTTTCATGCTATCTTGCTTTTGCATCTTAAGCATTTTCTATATCCTCAATATCGTCAAGTTTAAACTTAATTGTATCTCGGGAGTAAGTAAAGCACCTTGTTTATTCCATATCTTCATTTAGGCTCTTGCATCGAACACTTATTCTTTGCATATATTTCGAACTACATTACGGGTTTAATTTCATCATTATACGGTGAATACGTAGGCAATCCTTCACAGGATACAATCCAAAAATACTTCTTTTAAAATATGCAAATAGAAGGACAAGTGCTTTGGCATTTGAAATTCGAAAAGGATAAGCGAAAGGGACATAATTGTTAAAAGTTTTCTTAAACTTGCAAAGCTATTTATTCATTAATTATAAATAATAATAATAATATGCCAAGTAGTAATAAATAATTGCTGAAACTAAAAATGTTAAGCTAGGATTCTAAAAATCCTGCTTCTTTATACAACAAATAATAAATACTACTACAGATACTATAAAGACTTAGGCTATTCGTCCATCTTCCCCTTTCCTTTATCATTTTTATCACACTTCTTGTCCCGGGCTCGAGTTGGACGCTCCTGCGTTGTTTCAGACCTAATTACTTAAGGTCTCTCTCGTGGTCTAGCATTCCCATTTCTATCCACCACCATTCTCTCAGTAGGAGGAGCTCTCTTCGGTTTCTTTATTGGATGAACGACTTGGAAGCCAGCTTCTTCCTCTCCCTCAATCAAGTATTTCTAGTTCTCCGTGGCTACTTCTTGGATTTTTTAGTTAACAGGCTCATGCTTCCTTAGCTTCTCCCTCTCCTCTGAAGTGCTAGCTTTGGTCCATTGCATGTACGAATCAGATACCCATAATGAACCTACATGAGTAGATATATACCACATGTTCCTCTATGTCCAACGAAGTGCCCACTCACGACAGGATTCAGTGGTGTGCACCAGTACTGTCTGCAGAACGGTATCCAACTTCGGGATCTTCTGTCTTAGGCCCACTTGTCTCAGAAGCCTTTCCGGGAAGATAGTGAACATAAACACCAAACCTGGAACACGAATAGATTGCATAGGTTCAAGGTTGGATGCTCTTATCAATGCTTTGAGATGCCACCATGGAACGATCCATCTTATAAGAGGCCCACCTTCGTTCTTCAGTTTGTTTTCCCAATAATTGCAAACTCGAGTGAAGTCTACCATGTATAGCCTCGTCCTCATCGAAATGGACCTCGAAGGATAGCCATACACATCGACTGGGGGCTCGATCAATCGCAGTCTTTCCATAAGCCAGATCTACCAAAATGAAATGAGGAGATACGTTACCAAAGGAACAAAATAAAAAAAAAAAAGTGAAAAAAAGAGAAAAAGAGAAAAATCACCTGAAGTATTATTGGACTCCCCAAGTACGACATCTCGCGATTAGCCTTCCTATTATCTAGACCAAGGATGGTCTCTCCCAATGATAGCCAAGTCGAGCTCCTCCGCAGCTCCATTTCCTCCACAATTCCCAAGAAGCGAGGGTCTCCCCTCATTTCGGCATCGACATGGCCTTTCAAGACATATCAATGGATAAGGCAAATTTTAAATGCTCGGCGCCTCACCACAAATGAGATAGTAGGGTCCTCCCTATTTATAAAGCGATCCACTACGTTGAACATTCTCACACCTTTTGAAGTCACAAGGGCAGTCTACTTCAGCTTTGGAAACCCTAGAAGGTCCCTAAATTTATTCTTATATCCCTGTGGAGCAGCTCTT
>VHZZ01000975.1:129771-141588 GCA_009801015.1 Silene noctiflora | reverse complement strand
GATCGGGGACACCCTACCCCGATCGGGGATGTGGGATTTCCAGTATATGGCTTTAAGGCCATATTTAATGACCTGGGAATCCAAAGTTTAGGCTTTAAGGCTCCTTAGTCACCCGGGTAAATGCTTGTTTGGGGAATCTTTGTAGAATCATAAGTGAATTTTCCACATCCAACCTTGGATTACTTCTTGGGCTTCTTTAATCAATTGTTTACATTTGCCTTGGATAATTATTTGGGCCATTTCTTTCAACACTTACTCATTTCTTCAACACCATGAGCTTGTATGATCAAACATGATCCAATCCAATTTCCACTTAGCTTTGTGAACTCGATTCTTGCTCTTTTTGGCGGGATTTAGCTATCAAAAGCTATATTTCCTACAAAATACGTTAAGTACAAGTAAAACAACTAGAACACAAGATTAGCTCAAATAATCACTAAAATTAGTGCAAATAGCATATAAAACCGAGCAAATTAAGGGGGTAAAATCATATATAAAATGGACTTATCATTGTTTTTGTTCTAAAGATTTGGAGATACTATCTGTATAGGGCGACCTTTAAGATGTTTTCTGATCACAAGAGTTTGAAGTACATCTACACTCAGAAGGAGTTGAATATGCGAGAGAGAAGATGGATGGAGCTCATTGGGGACTATGACATGGATATTGTATACCATGAAGGGAAGGCGAATGTGGTGGCAGATGCGCTAAGTAGGAAGAGTGTTCATTCCTTATGCACAGTTATGTCGCTGATGAGATTGAGAGATTAGGTGACCAAGATGGGGATACATGTGATGCAGAAGGGGGATGTTAGAGGGGATTTGATAGTTGATCCAAAGCTTAATGATGATATTAGGAGGAAACAAGCTCTTGATTCTAAGATTCAGGAGTTGAGGGCTGAAGTAGAGAACGGGACAGTGTCTCATTACTCTATTCATTCTGATGGGAGTGTTCGGTTCGACGGGAGGTGGTGTGTTCCTAAGGATGAAGAGTTGAAGAAGCTGATTATGACGGAAGCTCATTGCACTCCGTATTCTGTACATCCGGGTGGTGATAAGTTTTATAAAGACTTGAAGAAGACCTTTTGGTGGCCTGGGATAAAGAGGGAGACAGCTGAGTTTGTGGCCCGATGTTTGACTTGCCTAAGAGTCAAAGGGGAGCAGCAAATACCGTAGGGTAAGATCCAGTCTCTTAAGGTACCGGAGTGGAAGTGGGAATCTATCTCTATGGATTTCATTGTGGAATTACCGAGGACTCAGCAAGGTAATAACATGACTTGGGTGATCGTGGATCGGTTGACCAAGTCAGCTCACTTTATTCCCATGAAAGATATGTGGAGTAAGGTGCAGTTGGCGAATGGTTCCAAGAAGAATGTAGTTAGACTACATAGGGGGCCAAAGGATATTGTGTCTGATCGAGATGCGAGATTTATTTCTCAATTTTGGCAAGAGTTGCAGGAATTGATGGGTACTACACTGAAGATGAGTACAGCTTTTCATCCTGCGACAGATGGGCAGACAGAGAGAACAATCAAGATCTTGGAGGAAATGTTGAGGGCATGTGTGATGGAATTCGGTGGAAGTTGGGAAGATAGGTTGGATCTGACCGAGTTTTCCTATAATAACAGCTACCATACTAGTATTGGGATGACTCCTTTTGAGGCTTTGTATGGGAGGCGGTGTAGGAGTCCAATTTGTTGGGATGATAGCGCATAAGCAGTGGTTTTAGGACCACAGATGGTGCAGGATATGGTTGAGCAAGGGTAATCCGGCAAAAGATGAAAGCGGCTCGGGATCGACAGAAAAGTTATGCGGACTTACATCGTCGGGACATTGAGTTCCAAGTCAGGATTAAAATTCTTTTGAAGGTGTCACCTATGCGTGGGGTGATGCAATTTGGTAAGAGAGGGAAGCTAAGCCAAAAGTTCATTGGCCCTTATGAGATTCTGGATCGTGTCGGTGAGGTTACATATCGTTTAGCCTTGTCACCAACTTTGAACCGCGTACATAATGTTTTCCATGTGTCCCAACTGCGAAAGTATGTGAGTGATCCTTCTCATGTGCTAGAAGTTGAGAACATTGAGTTGGATGAGTCCTTATCATATGTAGAGGTGCCTAAGGAAGTCTTGGACCGCAAGGTTCGCAAGACTAGAAATGGGGAGGTTGATTGTGCTGCTAAAAGTGTTGTGGTCTAATCAAAACGTCGAGGAAGCAACTTGGGAGGCAGAAGAGGTCATGAAGGAGCGCTACCCTCATCTTTTTCAGCAGGTATGTTTGGTTACGGGGACGTAACCTTGTTTCTTTAAGGGGGTAGGAGATGATCACATAAGTGTTGTAGATGTATAGTTGTGTGGTGTGAGTTGTGGTGGGTTTTGTTTTTGGTATGGGTTTGAACTTCGAGGACGAAGTTCATTTTTAAGGAGGGAAGACTGTAATACCACAGGTATTATGGTCTTTGGGTACTCTATCGAATAGAGGGTACTCTATCGAGTAAGTAATGATCAAATTCTGAAAGGGTTCTGTTTGTTAGTTACTCGGCCGAGTTGGGTCAACTCGATCGAGTAGGGTTTACTCGATCGAGTACGTTAGTTACTCGATCGAGTATCTGCACTATTACGTTTTTCCGCCCGGTTTGATTTTAAAGTAAAAGCGGAGGCTTTTATTTAACGTTGGCGCTTCTTTTTCATTTTTACTTTTACCTTTATAACTTTTCACATCTTCCAAAGAACGTAAGATATACTCCCCTCTTTACTATCAAATCAAGGGGCTAAAGTTCATAACTTTTGGGGATTTTCATACCGTTGCAATCGTCGTATTGTGGGTAAGATTCTTATGTCATTTTTATGTTGATTCATTAGTTTTGCTTAAACCCTAATTGGGTAGATTGGGGGTTTTGGGGAGTTTAATTGTTGCATAGATCGTAATTGGATGTTTGTTTTATAGGAGGTGACTTCGTAGAGGAAGGATTCTGGCTTCTTGCACTAGCTTTGTGATTTCCTTCTCAGGTAGGGTTTCCCTACTCGTTTACTATTTAAATGATTTAAGATGGTGTGATAGCATGATTGTATTGTGATTATAATTACATTCTTGATATTAGCATGGTTATCAGTTTATGGTTGTTGTATTGTTTGTATATGGTTCGCGAGGTGCGCCCTCGGCTGAGTGGAGTTGTTTGCGGGAATGGCCTCACGCCCTTGTTCGCCCTTGTGGTTCCCGTCACAAGGAGGATGTGAACATTAATGATCATTGGGTTATTCGCTCTATAGTTTTGAGCGGGGCTTAGGTGGTAAGGCTGCGGTCCCCACTGACGGAGTGGATTACCTGTTGCGATGGGTAATCTGGCAGGACTACACATTTAGTGTGTAGTCAGGTGTTTGGTGTGATGTGGAGGTTGGGGTATGTGATGTATGGATTGTGTATGACTCTTATCTTGTTTATTCAGTAACTGACCCCGTTTATGTGTTTTGAAAACTGTAGTGATCCATTCGGGGATGGTGAGCAGTTGATTAGCAGGTATACATGGGATAGCTTGCAGGGGATGACGGGATGGAGTGATCACCTAATTTTGGATAGATAGTCTTCCGCTGTTTTCACTATAACGTTTGGATATGTTCCGGTTTTGTTATCACAGTTGTAATACTTTGGTTTCGGAGCTTAGTTGTATGACTTTAACTATTAAGCTTTAAATGTTGTTTCTTTATGGTCTCTTTTGATATACTGTACCTCGGAAAACCGAGATGGTAGATGGTAGCATCTCCATATGCTAGGGTAGTCTTGGTAAGGCACCTTGGTATGTAGGAGTGTTACATTTTCAGATTACACATTTTCTCTTTTTTACCTTTTGTGGCAAAACCAGGAGGTTGCTCGATATATATCTCCTCCTCAAGCTCTCTATTAAGGAAGGCATATTTGACATCGAATTGATAAATTTTCCATCTTTCTTGAGCAGCTAGAGAAATTAGAGTCCTTACCGTATCATAACGAGCAACTGGAGCAAATTTGTCTCTGTAGTCTATTCCAGCTTCTTGGGAGTATCCTTTCATGACTAATCTTGCTTTGTACTTGTTGATGGAGCCACCGGGATTCAACTTTGTTTTATAGACCCATTTAACTCCAATCACCTTTCGGTCTTTGGGATTATCTACCAACTCCCAAGTGTTATTCTTGTTTATTATGTTTATTTCGGTCTCTATTTCTTCTTGCCACTCTTTGTGCTTGATAGCCTCTTCATAGTCTCTTGGCTCCTCAAAAGCGAAGTAGCATCTCTCACATTCCTCTTCATTCAAATTAATAACGGGACATTCCGCATAAATTTCGGAGAAATCTTTCTTACCTCGAGGTCCCGTTGCATTCTCCGAATTGTTGTTTGAGGGTGGAGAGTGTGCATGCATCGGAGATGCTGGAGGTGTAGGAGGATCATTGTTATTAGTCATATCATCATCATCTACTAGATGTTGGTGATTAGGAACTAGGATCACATTTATTTCCACCTTCTTTTCTTCCCAATTCCATATTGCATCTTCATCAAACTCCGCGTCTCGACTTATCATAATTTTCTCCGTATTGAGATGGAAAATCCGGTAAGCCTTTGATTTTGAGTCGTAACGAAGGAATGTACCTTTCTGCGCCTTATCATCAAGCTTGCTCCTTTTTTGTGCTAAAACGTGAGCATAAAAGATCGAGCCAAACACCTTTAAATGTTTAGTCATTGGTTTCTTACCGCTCCAAGCCTCCACTGGAGTTTTTTCCTTTAACTGCCTTTGTTGGTAGTCTATTAAGTAGATAAACAGCGGTGTAGACAGCTTCTGCCCAAAATTTCTTTGGCATTTTTGTTTCAGCCAACATGCATCTGGCCATCTTTATCATGGCCATATTCTTTCTTTTCTTTTTGTGATAACTTTAAAGCATCCTCGGAAGAAGATTCTTCGGTCTTGAATTTTTGATCATGGGCGAGTAAGGATCCAAGTAGCTCGGTTACGATGAGCTTTGATAAATCCCTTGATTCTTCAATAACGGTGACTATCATGTCGAACTTTTTAGTTAAGGTTACGAGAGTTTTTTGCACAATTCTCGTATCGGTAATATCTTCACCATATATCTGCATTTGATTAACGATCTCCTTGACTTTCAAACTATAAGTTTGTATGTCTTCATTCTCCCTCATCTTCAAATTTTCGAAATCTTTTCTTAGGGTATTTAGACGTATTGCTCTTATACTTTCATCACCATGGAATTTTTTTGGAGTGAATCCCATGCTTTTTTTGTGGTAGATGTAATACTCTGTATTTTATTATACGGGTCAAAAGAGTATTTTGCATATTGTTTTATTATAATTGCCTTTCACTCGATTTTCTTATAAAACGCATTTTATATATCTTATGAAAACATTTTATTATATTTCATTTAAATGGTCGGATTCAGATATTTAATATATCAATACATTTCGCGTATGGGCTTGATTATTGAGTCGGAACCAGTTGGTGACGGAGTAGAACTCAAGTTGACCGAGTATGGGTCGGGAAGAAGGAAAAGGGGTAGCGAGTCGGGATTCACTTAAGTTACTTATGCAACTTGGGTTTATAAACGTCAAAACACACCAACACAACCCTTTTCTCATTCAAAAAGAAAAACCTAAAGAGAGATATAGAGAGGAGAAGACCGAGGGAGAGGGGTGGACGTGCGGAGCTAGGGCGCGACTTTCGAGGTCGATTTCTTACCTATTTTCATCCTTGCGATCGTAGGTATAATCCTAATTCTTTCTAATTCGTTTTCATGTAATTTTATGCGATTTTATAAACTTTGCCTCAAACCCTAATTTGGTTTATGTCATATAATTGGGGGATCTTGTTAATTAGATGTTAGGACGGTATAATGATAATATGTGTGACGGTATTGGATTAATGGCGACACGGGTGATAGTAGTGTGTCGTGTATGTGGGTGTGTGGTGTCACGGTTTGGCTACGGGTAACTGGTCTCAGGTTGTTGCGTGAGTCGTGGCCTGGTTTGGCTAAGCAGTGGCCTGGCAGCAGCCTAGCATGACCTAGGCGATGCTCAGGGTCACAGTTGGGCCAGGTCGTTATGATAGCGTCGCGTGATTATTTTGGTAGCGATATTTACGTAAATGTTATAAATATATTAGGACGCACTTGGTAGAAGAGCCTTTCTGTATTGCTTTTGTTGCGACGGTCTACTGCTGAGGTAGGTTTCCTTACTCAACTCGTGCCAAGAAGTTATTTGTCTTGTATTAATATGTACATCTTGCTGAGGCGATTGTTATATTGAGTATTGTGGTGGTCATTTAATTATGAAGGTCTTATACTGAGCATTTGAGTAATATGTCATATTGTGACGGTCTTATTACTAAGACTTTGAGTATTATATTGTGATGCAACGATCATTATACTGAGCTATCTCGTGAATATGTTGATTGGATCTATTATTGTGTTGTTATGGGAAATTATGACGGCGGTCTTGTGAAATCTATTGTGTGAGAAGCCTGTGGGCGAGATTGCGGTGGATGGTAAACCAGGCCCAGCTGCAGTTCTGGTCCTGATGAATTAGTAGGCCTAACACGTGTAAGTCGAAGCGACGTGGTCCAGTAGACGATGCGGCGGTGCCGTGAGTGAATGTGAGGATCATTGGTATGGGCGTGTGGTAGTTGTGGTCGTGTGTGTGCACGGACGGCTGCGTGCCGCATCATCATTAATATCGTATTATGATGCATGTTTATGTTTCAGTACAAGTTCAGTTTCTATTGTTCCAGAATGCATTGCGTTGTATTTATCATACTATGTCATTTATTATTAATGTGTAGCATGAGTTGACCGTGTTATGTCTCTGTCAAAATTGTCACCTATTTTCGGGGTGGCATGTGTCGATCCATTCAATGATTTCCGCTTGAATAGGGAGCAGTATGATAAGCAGGTTGGATTGTAGCTGTTGTGATGTTGTGCTTGGGATGGGAACGACGAGATGACTGAGTCTAGAGTTGCCGTTTAGGTCGTCACCTTAGTCTTGGACATAGAAGTTCACTTTCAAAGTTCAGTTGTAAACATAGTTTTATACCTTAGTTTTTTTTACTTGAGTTTTGTACAGAGGTTTTGACAGATGTTCTTTAAAGAGTAAAGTTACGTATAAAAGTACTTGGTTGTTTTATTTGATTATCATTGCCTCAGGAAACTGAGATGGTAACAACCTTGTTTAATTGAGGATGTCTTGCTAAAGGCTCCTACTTAAATGGGAGTGTTACAGTAGAGGGCCGCATTATTTTTGAAAAAATGGTCTATGTAACGGCATTGAGGATGAAAGACAATGCTTTGGCATCCTGTAATTCATCCTTATTTATTTTTTTAAGGATGCTTCGGTGGGTTGAACACCTTCTTGTTGCTTTTGGGGACCATTTTCCAGAATCTCCCATAGTGCATTTGCTTTTAGGAAAACCTTCATTTTAATGCACCAATAGTCGGAATTTTTTCCTCCAAAAATTGGAAAAGTAGTCAATTGTGTGTTTGATGCGGAAGCCATAATTTTATTTTGTTGCCCTAAAATCTTTAGAGCTCTGATACCACTTGTTGGTGTATGGGGAGTATAGGAAGTAAAGTGGAGATTAGTTGTGAGTTTATTTGATTAGTTGAAGGAATTTGTTTGTTTATTAATTTGTTTGTGAATTTTTGGATACATCAAAATGGGAGGGGGAGGGGGGCTCTATTTATAGTGTTTCTCCTCCTCCTCTTACATTCCTAGAATTCTTTAGAATAGGATATTCTAGGGTGACCTAGACTTAGCAAGTCTCTAGAATTTTCTATACATACAAGACGTCTCTAGAAGGTTCTAGACTTCTCTACACACATCCAGACCATTCATGATCCTTCTAGATTATTCTAGACTATTCTACTAGCTTCTAAATTATTCTAAAACATTTCGGAAACTTCTAGAATATTACAGATACTTCTAAAACATTCTAGAAAAGTCTCACACTTCAACATAACCACAAGATCTCAAATCTTAAAAGTTTCTTTTTCTTACTTGTGTAATTTCAACACAAGATATGAACTCCGTCTTCAAACCCAAAGAACATTCTCTTCTAAGTAAGAAAAGTAAAAATATCAAGTAACTTAGCGACTTTCTATCATAAACTTAAAACTTTCAATCAAGAATATAACTTCTTACCCTTCAAATCCCGTCTCCTTCGCCATGACAAAATCCGTCTCTCTAAACACCTACATATATCATACATGTACCACATGGACATGACCGTAGGCCAAACAATTCTTTAGGAAGCTTATCAAACTTCTTAATTGTAATTTGTAAGGGACCTTTTGCATGAGAACAAAGAGGGACCCTAAGAAGTTAGTAAGTATGAAATATTGATTTTAGGTCACAAAATTAATGGTCCATAAAATTGCGTGCAAACAAACGTATACTAACTTGTCAAAATTACTTATACATCATCCTACTTGGATCACCACGACTTCTTGCCAACCTTAGCTTATTTCTAATCTCACAATTATAATGTACCCCATAATCTTCTTTATTCATTATTATTATTATTATTATTATTATTATTATTATTATTGTGTATGTGTGTCCCTTCAATAATCTATAACAATCTGTCATTTTTTGGCGTCTTTTGAAATATTTTATTATGCTTTTGTTCTCTTCCAGTCAATCCTTTCATCATTTAATGTTTTTGGTATTTATTTATTAATTATTATGTAAATAAAGTTATAAAGAGGTATGTGTACGTATCAAATTAAAGAAAAAGATATATATCGGAAATGAAATTTGATAGAATTTATAATAAGGGTTATATATACCTAGGTTTGTTTGTGTACGTGAGTGTTAATTAAAAGCTCTCATCTTTTAAATAAGTGATTAACGTTTAATTTTTGACTCTTGTGAATGAAATTTAAATTTGGGGCTTATCTACCGATTCAGTTGCATGTCTTAAGTACTACAAAGGAAATTGTCCCCAACTAAAAAGTGTGATATATTGCACACCAATTTACCATAGATATCTTTCATTCAGAAGGTGATCCTTTAGCTAATCATAACTACTCATACTTATTACTTAGGTAAAACTGTTCACAATTTTACATATATTTGTTGTAAATAGTAAACACTAATAATCATCTAATATAATGTTAAAGTAGAAATAAAAAGTGAGTATGTGTTACACTCATATGGAGGACACAAAATTATAAACCAACTACATCAGTCCAAGGAGGCTTCATTTTAAATCAACTGGTGATGAAAGGAGTAACTCATTAGCTTATAAAGTACTCTATAATAAAATTTCTCCTCATTTTATTAATGTGAGACGCTCATATATTAGTAAACCATGTAAACTCGATTACTTTTAAAATTATGACTGTAATATAACCGTGTTTTATGAATATCACAACGGTTATAAACCACCGCTCTTGATATAAAACCAGAAAACGGTTACAAAAAACCGTTGCTAATAAACGATAACGTTTTTAAAAAACCGTTGCGAAATAATATCTACAACGGTGTTTTGGTAAACCGTTGCATATATTTGACAACGGTTTTCTTAAACCCGTTTTAAATGAAAAGTTTATAACGGTTAAATGGAAAACCGTTTTCTTAATATTGCGCGCTTGAGGTTTCCGCCAATATTTGGGCAACGGTTATATATATTACGTTATTGTATGCAGTAACCCGTTGTTATAGAGTCGTTATTAATGTGCAGAATTGGCGTATTGATAATGATGTGTAACACTAAAATAATAATAATATGTAAAACATAAAACATAAACTATAAAAGGTAAAAATATAACAGAAATATTTATATTTTAAATTAACAGAATATTTAAATTAAATAAATGTTCATACAAAATTAATGTAAATCATGGCAATTAGAAGATAAATTATAATTTATTATATTGATTATTATTCTTTAATTAATTTAAAATTGGTTTATGTATATTTGTAATTTTTTTAATAAAAAGACGGAAGCCCGTTAGCCTGCGGGCTACCCGGCCCACAAGAAAAGGGCGGGTACGGACACAACGTTAGGCCCGTTTAAGCGGGCGCGCCTTACTCTACTTTGGCCCATTGGGCAAAATTATTCATTTTGGACCGGCCCATGTTCGGCCCGAACCTGAAACCAATCACCTCTAATTGGGGTAGTCCTTATTAAGGTATCTTGGTCTATAAGAGTGTTCCACTCATATATCAATAATGAGTAAACCATGTAAACTCGATTACTTTTAAAATTATGGTTGTAATATAACCGTTTTAATATAGATTGTGGCAGATTGTATACAAGACATAGAGTAAGCTCAATCAATTGGTCGACCTTTTATAATAATGCATATATTATATGTTATTTTATTGATTTTTTCAATTTTGGTTTTATACAATGTAGGTTAAATGTCACACGGTTGGAGATTAGATGTCTTATGCAAACAAAGATAAAACGCCAAAAAGAATACACGACCGTAATGTGTTTGAAGTTGGACTTTTGTATTAGTTAGCATTGCTATATCATTTTCAATTTTATTTTTTTCGAGTCAATGATAATATCGTCTCCTAAGCATGCATGTGGGTATTAATGGCTTTAGATTGATATATCGTGGTTTGGTCTCTTTTTGTGGGCATTATTGAGCTATGGTTATCAAGAATGAAGGAGATTTTATGGCCATAAAAGGCTAGAGTCTTAAAATTTAACCTCATATTATAGAAATAATATTATGCGATAAATAGTTTTATACGGAGTACGGGAGTAGTACATACACCATATGATAGGAAGCCTAGGTTTAGATTATTACTATGAGATATAATGATCAAATGTAATATATATACACTTAATATTACATAAGTATATGCAGATTTTAACTAGCCTAGTTGGTATACTTTTGAAATGTGATATTCATAACCTGCGTTCAAACCCTATCAGCATCAAAATTACCATTATTATGATTCCTTTTACACACAAAAAAAAAAAAAATCATAGATAAAAATATTTATCTCATAGTACTATTTCTCAAATAGCTTGCTCGCATTTAAATAAGAGATTTTATGACAATTTACTTTATATGTTGAACAATATTTGGATTTAGAACATTAAACAGCTCATATTAGTCGAGGTAACTATATAGTGCGACCCCCTCCTTATTAAGTTGGATAGCTATAGGGCGTCACCTTAATTAAAGGAATAGAAAAATAAAATATTACTTTTCGTTTTTGCGCCAAAATTTTAATGGTATGTAATTTTATATATATTCAATTAAAATAAAAGCCTAACTAAACTAAATTTATCTATGATTATTTTACACCAAAATAATTTATTTAATATTGACCTAATTTAATCTAAACCAACTTCATCTGTGATTTCATTTCTTTATCGACATGCCAACGAAATAGAAAATTTGATACGATTCCTCGATGAAGAAGACGATACTGTCTACTACGTTTGGAACTCTAGTATAGTAGTCCGTATGTAGTATGCATTACCTTCGCCATGTATCAAATAGTACTCCATCAGTTCTAAATTAAATGTACATGGCAACATTTGTTTGTTCACAAATTGAACGAGCATTCTTCTATCTTCTCTACTATGCAAGCCACTAAGCCAGAGGTAAATCTCATTTGTGACGGGAGATACCCGTCACAAGCTTGTGACGGGTACCATTTTGTTTCACAAAATGCCCAAATAGAGGAGAGAGGGAAGCACATGGGGGTGCCCCCACCTTGTCCCCTCTATTCGTTTTGTGAGTGCATTACCCGTCTCTCGGATCCGACCCGTCACAAGCAAGACTCGTTGGCCAGAGACAGTATATATATTTTTTTTTT
>VHZZ01000975.1:93262-113847 GCA_009801015.1 Silene noctiflora | reverse complement strand
AGGATTGTGGTGAATTACTTAATTATTTAATATATCATCTGTATAAAAAGCAAACATTAATGTTGTTTATAATAATTTTGAAATGAGATAATAAAAATTTCCCAATATTTGTACCGTCGTTAAATTATGTATAAACTCTATTACTTTTCATTCATTTATCATATTATTTAGAACTTTAAAATTTGATTTTGTGAAAGTCTGATTTCAATATTTTTTTTAAATTAGTTAAACTTTTTTAATAACAAATTTATTAACCAATCCCTACGTTAATACAAAACACACCCCAACTACCCTTCAAAAAAATCATCACTCCCAAATCAATTTAATCCATGGCTTCCAAAGACAAGAAACCCGCGAGATCAAGCACTAGTGGAAGACCCGCTGGTGGGATTCGAACCCTCGCCGATTTGAATCGTCATTCGGGTCATGATTCGGACAGTGACTCAGATGGTGCTCCTCAAGAATACTATGCTGGTGGTGAAAAAAGGTTTATTCTTTTATCTCTCTTTTTTTTTTACTGTTTTACTATTACTCTATTGGTTAATTTTGATTATTTAGGGTTTTTGATATGTGGGTTTTGTTTTGTTTGTATAAAGATGTGATCTTTTTGTTGATTTAAGGGAATTTGTTGTTTGTGATTGTTTAATTGAAGTTTGATTACTGTTTTGAGGATTGGTAATTTGGTTAATTGATTGTTGTTTGGGAATTGGGTGATTTTGTGGTGATGATTAATGTTTTAAGGTTGTTGAATGATTAACTCGAGCTGTGGGTAGTTCTCGACGCAATTTTCATCTTAGGTAATTCGGAAACAACCTCTTCATGATGCTAACATAGGACTAAGACTGAAGCCCCCTTAACTTGTAATTTGCGGGAGCCATTGAGGCACTTGGGTTATGTGTTGTTGTTGTTGTTGAGCTGTAGGTAGTCAATTTTCTTATTCATTGTCATAATTTAGTAATGTCTTTTGGTTAATGTGTGTAAATTGGTGGTTTGGTTTTATGCTTTATCAGTTTGAGCAATGCCATCTACCTTCTCTTTCTGATCTTTTCCTTTCACGATCAAAGCACGGTGTAGTGTATACATGTATTATGCTTAGTTGGATGGCAAGTGGATTATGGACAATGTGTAATCTTTTTAGTACTAGGAAAAATAAACACTTACGACAATCTTCAAAGGCGCAGATATGATACTGCTCTTAGCCGAAATGTGTGTGTGTTATATACTGTTATGTTATCGAATTTTTGTGAGATGAGGGTGAATTTGACCGCCAATTGTGATGCTGGTTAAGTGGTTATAGTTTATGCTTGAGGCTGATTAATATTCATGAAGAACAGTGGGTGTGTCGTAGTTCGATGGTTGAATTTCTCACAACTTTGTTTCAAGGCTTTGGTAGTAGAAAAGATAGGAAGGAAGCAATTGCGGAGATGTTTCTTGTTTGCTGTTGTTCTGTGAGTGTGCTTAGAGCATAATTCTTGTGTATTTTCAAGAGCTAGACATCCTTGAGATTATATTTGGGGTTGATTTATTTTGTAACTTCTACATGGGCTAAAACTTTGGTGCTTTTATGGATATCCCAATTATGTTTCTATAATGGAATTGGAATACCTTTGTAACAATTACATATGTGGACTCCTTGTTCTCTTTTAATTCATAATTGGTATAAAAAAAGGTTGGAAGGCAAATTGCATTGTTCAATCTAATTTAAGGATGCCCTCTTTTGTTAATTTGTAAGGAATGGTTTGTTGCTGGATCAATCGATACTTTCTGATGTGGAATGGTTATTTTGAGAAGTTTGCTACATTAGTTACAATGTTCTTTACAATTTCGGTATGAAGATTCACTCTCTAATAAATCTGTAGAATGAATTGGAAATTTTTCATTCTTATGTTTGTAGTGTTGAACTTTTGATTCGCCAATTGCTCATCAGTGAAGTGTGTAATGTAACTAGGTAGGATAGTTTTTCTACGGCATTCTTTTGCTGCTTCTTCATGCTAAGTGTGAAGTTTATACTCTCCTCATTTTTCAATACCTGCTACTATGAACATTTCTCTATTATTATCTAATTGCCGACCACCACTGCCTTTACATGATTCATTATCGAGTTTGGATACTTCGAGAAATTATTAGTTCTGACTTTCCTAAGGGATTTGATGCAAAAAAATCCAGAGTTATACTCAGTCATAGGCCCACTCTACCAAAACCTGAATCTCTGCTTTGACGGTTGCTCATTACCTCTAAGGGCTTGCTTGGGATGGGAGTAATTATTAAGGGAGTAATGGGAGATAAAATAAGAAGAAATGGGAGGAGATTGGTGGTTAGTGGTGGTTGAGGAGGGTGGAAAGAGGAGGTGAGGGAGGGATTATTACCTCCAGAGAGAGGTAATGCATTACTTGGGGGGAGAGGTAGGTAACAATTACTCCCTTAATGGAGGGACAATTACACTATATTTCCCCATTTCTATCTCCAACCTCCATCCCTTCCCTCCATTTTTTAGTTCATTTTAGCTTTATTATTCCCTTAATAATTACTCTCATCCCAAGCAAGCCCTAAAACTAATATTTGAAGAATCTTTTGAGTTAGATGATTTTGTCAATCCGAGGATGTTACTTTACCTTGGCAATTGTGATATAAGTTATATATTCCGTAATGGATTAGGAACAAGGAAAATGAGTGTTCCTGACAACAGTGACTAGTGGAGCGGGATGACGGGAACATTAAATTGGACGGCTACTGTATTGAAAAGCAGTGGATTTGATAATCATGGTGTAAAGCTTAATTGGTCACTCGGATAGTGATTGAAGCCAAATTCCTATGGGACATCTAAGCTGTCGAGAGCTGGACTCTGAGATGCTTATCTGGCTTGCTAGAAAGTGTTGAGCGAAATTTGTGATCCTAGTTCAACTTCCCTTGGGACATTAGTAATTTAGTAATCAAAATATTTAGTTAATTCTAGCTTATGTCTTATTCCTTTATGACCTAGGCATGGCAAAGAGCATTTGCAGAAAAATGCAATTTGTGAGTGCCACGGAAGCAATTGTGTCATGAGATGGCATAATTTCAAAAGAGGTTACTTAATGTCACTTGGAAGTTGAAATATATCAGGTGGACAGATACGTAGCTGACTTATTAATTCAGATGTCAAGTTTCTTTGATGTTCACTTTTAAGTGGACACCTCATTCCTGCCTCCAACCACCCTATTCCAGCTCCATCGGATGCCGTCTTGCATTGTGAACATCTGTATGGGTTCTTTTGAGTTGCTAATGAATGTTAGCTAGAGACAAACTATATATAAGCTATGTTTTGTATAGCTTTGTTATCCCTGTGGCAAATTGTACTCTGACTATATTGAGCAAACTTAACACTCAACCTTTGATGGGTAACTGGAGGGTAGGAATAACGTTTCCTCTGGCCCCCTCTTCACTAAGTTAGCAACCCTATTGTTAATTTGAGGATGTAATATGAAATGCGAAAGTTGTATGCAGATAATGCTCTCATCTTAGTCTTTGTATTCAAATGTTTGCTAATGCTTCGAAATGTTTTTTCTAGTGGAATGTTGGTCCAAGGCCCACCAAAAGGCAATGACGTGGATGAGATTTTCAACCAAGCAAGGGAGCTAGGTGCTGTTGAAGGGCCTCTTGACAATCTTCGGCCTTCAAGCTCAAGAAGTTTTACTGGTACTGGCAGAACGCTTACTGGGGATGCGGTACCTGCAGCTACGCAACCACCTGAGTCTGTTGTCCACAACATTGTTTTCTGGCGCAATGGCTTCACTATTAATGATGGTCCAATAAGGAGGTTGGATGACCCTGAAAATGCTTCTTTTCTAGAGGTATGGAATTTATTATTTCGTTACAAGATAACATTGGCCTGTTGCATCAATGACTCACAAATGGTGGGGTGAACGGGGCTCTAATGTATCAGCTTTATCGTTGTGTTAACAGTACACAATATCAAGAGATTGTTTGCGTAAACCTTTATAAAAATTGCATTGACGGGTTCCTTTGACTGACGGCTACCTTACAATAAAAACAAGCGCAACCATTACCCCTTCGACTAGGAAAAGTTTAATTTCAAAGAACAGCGACAAATAATAATCGTGGTGTTTATATTTCTCATGTTTCATTTACCTTGTGAAATAATTTAATGCAGAGTATCCGAAAGTCGGAATGTCCAAAAGAGCTTGAACCTGCAGATAGGAGGACTCAAGTGCATGTCAATCTCATAAGAAGAGATGAAAACTGTCCTGTGAGTTCCTATCCTAACTTTGTAATGTATACTACCTCCGACTCTTTGGAATTGTCCACCTTCTAAGATGTGTGAGGACTGAGGAGTATTTCAATCAAATGGAGCAATTTTAAAGGATAGGAGGGAAGTAGTTGATTGTAAAACAACACATCACCGTCTTCTTGTTCACCAGTCATGCAATCCCCTGAATCTGAATTGTTTTTTTAAAAAGTCAAGGAGTATGGATGAACATTCAGATCTGAACAGAACTAATATGTTGGTAAAACAATTATTCACTCGGTTACTTGAAAATCTTTTTTTTTGGGGTTGTGCCTGGCTACTCTAGGATATGGGTTTGGAGTCCCTTCTCACTACCGTACTTCTCCTACAGTTGCCATATAGGGATGCCTATATGATAAAAGTAAAAGAGGTTGTGTGCAACTTTATGACTTATTGCTCAAACACCTCTCTATGTAACGTTAAAACTCTCACAATTTTTCAAATGTATGGCTACTCTGTATATGTTTGTTTTGAAGACGCGTCTCCACTCTCCACATCTCTATTCCCATTTTAGGCCAGAGTCCTTACGTGTAAATACATCAAGTTATACCGATTGCTGTTGTTCAGTATTTTGCAACCCTATTATACTTTGGTGTAAGACCGTCTTATACTTGCAGGAGCCAGAGAAGCGCACTGTTGCATTTCAAGGTGTTGCTAGGACTCTTGGTGGCAGCACCTCAGCCACTGAACCCGAACAAACCGATGCTACTCCTATGAACTCAGCTCCACCACCTACTGCCGGCCTCGTAGTTGACCAAAATCAGCCATCAACTTCTATCCAGCTCCGATTGGCAGACGGGACACGCATGGTAGCCCACTTCAACTACCATCACACTGTCAATGATATTCGTGCTTTCATTGATGCTTCGAGGCCCAGCGGAAGTAGGACCTACCAGCTTCAAACCGTGGGGTTTCCTCCCAAGCCACTCACGGACGATAATCAGACTATAGAGCAGGCCGGGCTTGCTAATTCGGTCGTTGTCCAGAAACTCTAGGCAAAGCAATGTTGTATGCAATATATAGAGATTTAATGCTCTTCTATAACTTAAGATGAAGTGCTAAAATCATCCAATTGAGAGATTTGCCGGAGGTTTTAGAAAACAGTATCGACATTTCACATCTATAATGACGATAATTTTATGTTATTGTCCATGCATTTATTTCCACGATGATTTACTTAGAGTTTACATGTTTTGTGATTTTCAATGGGTACCAAATACTCTTTAGTACTGTGATTCGTACACGAGACTTCTCATGATAAGATTCTCATTAGACGGACTCATATAATGAGATCGTTAGTCCATAGTCATAACATTTCGTGTAAATGTCAACTAATTTAGTTGTTGAAGTCATGAGAAGTGGTATTCATGACATAGTTCAAATCCCGTTAGCATGGAAATGTACAAAGACTCAGGTGTAAGTCATGTATTTTCTTTGTACGAACAAAGAAAGGAGATTTGGTACGGTTCTCCGGCATGTCAGCTGGTGCATGACATGTCCCATAATATTGCAGAATTGCAGGTGTAATAACTGCAGTTTTCCAACATTATATAGAGAGATCATCTGCATGTGCTTACGTAAACACTCCCATCATGCGTCATTCTTAATCGAAATGTCATACAACATGGACCGACATGGATGTGACTTTTCCATATATTTCATGTAACAAAATTTTCGTCAAGAGTTCTAAATCAATAGTCACAAATCTGACAATTGGGGTGAATTTTCTATGATAGTCCCAGAAAGCGTTAGACGGTGTTTATCCAATTCACAAATTCTTGTTACGGTGTTTATCCAATTCACAAATTCTTGTTTAAGATGAGAGTATCAGTCTTAAAAAAAAATGGATACATGGTATTATTATATTCAAGCACTTTGTTTATACTTGGTGTATGACAATAACATGTTCTTCCACATATTTGTCATAAAGGGAGTTTATTTGTTTACTTTTAGCCTATTTTAATAGTCGTTAACGAAGAACTGCGCAAACTTAATCATTTTCTTTTAAAACTCTGTTGTTATAATCCTTTTTCACTAACTAATTTACTATACAAGTTATAATAATTTTGTATAAATCATGGAAATCAAACCTAGTTACTCCGTATATGGTAAAAAAAAAGGTACTAATTATATCAAGCCTGCATGAAATGAAACGATGTATAAGTTATTTACTGATACAAAGAAAATCTTAATCTCAAGGTAATTCTTTTTATAAATCATCGAAATCGAACCTAATTAATATGGTAGAAGAAGGTCCTAATATCAAGCATGCATGGATCACCAACTAACAAATTAAATAAGGAGTAATTAGAATGACATTAGTAGCAAATGCAGTTGTGAGTGTAGGTGCAATTGACAGAACATAAACTTTCATACAAATAATAGAACCCACCAAAATAGAGTGCATTATTACGTATGATAATAATATAGCATTGACCTTATTTTGTGTACCTAACAACTAGAGTCCAATCACCTGTCCAGTCAATGATTGTCCTTTAATTTTAGTACAAAAATTAAGGAAAAATGAGGGAGACAATTAATAAATGATAAGTGAACTAAATCGTGTGTAAATGATCAAATTACTCATTAAGTTCATTTTTAAAATATAAAAAACAACAATTAATTGAAACATCTTAAAATGAAATAAAACAACAAATAATCGGGGAATAAGAAGTATTTTAGAGTGTAGTAGTGTACCATTATTTCAATTGTGGGCATGTTTGACTTTTTATACATGGAATTGGCTTGTTTTTTTGCCATTCTTTTCCTCAAAGGGATATCATTTGCTTGTTTATTATTTGATGATTTTTTGTTGGTTCAAATTAGAGTTGGCAATGGGTCGTGTTGGGCCAGCCCGCGTGCCGGCCCGTCGTGCTTTCCTCCAAAATTGGCCCGGCCCAGGCACGGATATTGGGTTAGCCGTGTCGTGCCATGCCTGGCCCACTCACTCGAACCCCCGCCGCGGCCTGCTCTTGGCACGCCCAGTTTCGTGCCCGGGTCATGCCTGGCCCATGGGCCGTTCGTGCCTGGCATGTGGGCCGGTCCATGTRCCTTAAGTTTATTTTACTTTTTAAAAAAATATTGTATATTTTTAGTACTTTTTGTTTAATAAATGATAAATTGTTATATAATTGTTTTATAATTGCTATATTTTTRGYACGTTTTGTTTTATAATTGCTATATTTTTAGTACTTTCGTGCCCATTTTTGGGTCGTGTCGTGTCAGGCCCGTCGTGCCTGATTCGTGCCAGACCCACTCGTGCCTGGGCCGTGCCGTGCCTAGGCACAAACATTCGAGGAAAATCGCGTCGGAGCCCGCCTCAAGCACGATCGTGTCGGGCCGGTGCCGCCTCGAAAAACTCGTCGTGCCGTGTCGTGCCTTCCTCGGAGTTGTGCCGTGCCGTGCCGCCCGCCAGCCCACGGCCCGAATTGCCAACTCTAGTTCAAATGAGTGTATTAATATCGCGAATGAGTTTTGAGATGGTTTGAATGCCTTTAGTTTTAACTTAACTTTTTTATTTGAAAGGATGAAATAAGTTGTTCCTATCTTAGATGATCAATTTAGTTTTCTTTTCTTATATAAAAAAAATCGCGAATGAAAATCGAACCTTAACTTCATGATTAGAGTAAAATAGCTTTTATTATGAATTTGGTCGATCTTTGTTTAATAAGGAATCAAAAGTTTATTTCTATGATTATGCTAAAATTATTACATTAAGTTATATGTGATGTTTTAAGATGAGAGCATGGTCTATAAGAAAAACAATTAAGAGAAATTGTGTTTATGTGTATACGTTTTTGTGTGGATTGTATAGGCTTTGAAAAAGGTAGGGATACGAGTAACGAAGAATTTTTTTGAAAAAATAATAGTTGCATATGTTGCAATTTTATAAAACATAACAAAACTAAGGTGATGAAATAAATTTAGAGGGGATAAAATTCATTGTATAGCTCAAGAAAGAAATTCAAGTTGATCTTCACATAGTACATTCGGTCTACTTACTTATCGTACATTCGTTCGTTTATATAACTTGTAAGCCACAAATTTTATTTTATATCTAAATAAATTACCTTATAAGATTAACTTAATTCTAACCTTTCCCATGATTGTTTATTTTTACTCGTAACTATTTTTCTTTCGATGATACAATCACTTGAAAAAAGGAATGTCCAATGGATGTCAAAATAATGACATATAATTTGTCGCAAAATCCAAACATATACCAATAATATAAATGTGCATTTTTTCAATTATATAAATGTATATTCGATGACTTTAATATACTTACAAAGTTACAAATAGGAATTATTATTATTGCTAATAAATTAATTTCTTTTCCCAAATTGTCACTACACCTATAAACCCTAATCTATGATCTTCCCAAATCAATTTAAAATCCTAAATCTTGTGATCAAACCAAAAAAGTTGTTGAAAGACATGACATTTTGACAACCTAAGACTATCTAGTACACAAATAATAGGATCCAACATCCAAATCAAGTAATCAAATACTAAAAAAACATTAATTAATTTTAGTAAATAATCTCAATCTCAATTTCAATTTCTTCAATTTTCTCCCCTTTTTATGTTTTGTTGCTCATCTTTACTACTAAAACTTGCTTCTTCCCTTTCTTTCATACACTCACTCATCTTAATCTTAATCTTTGTTAAAAAAACAAAAAATACCCTTTTGTTCTTCTCTTCATTCCTTAGAAACCCATTAAATTTAATCTAGGGTTTATATTTTTCGACCAAATTCTAGGGTTCTTATTTTCTTCCCATTTTTGTGTTTATTTTTTACTCAAAGATTCAATCTTTTTGCTTTAAAACCTTCAGTAATGGCGAAAACTCGTCCTGGGAAACGTGACCTTGACTCTTACAACATTAAAGGCACCAACAAAGTTGTTCATGGTGATTCTCCATTTTCTCTGTTTATTTATTTTTCATTTTATGATTTGTTTTTTGAATTGTTTTTGGTTTTGCTGTATTTTTATCTGGGGTCATTCGAAACCGTGTATTTGGACTGTAACATAAGGGTAAGACTGCGTACATTCGACTCCCTTATCCCGCTATTTGCCCGAGCCACTGAGGCACTGGGTAATGTTGTTATTGTTACTGATTTTGGCTTTGCTGTGATTAATACCCTTTTTGATGCTGTTCCCTATTGTTTTTTCTGCCATTGTTGCATGAAACAGCTGTAAAGTTCATGTTTTTAATACTCAAATAACCTCATTTGTAGCAAAATAATTGTGTGTTTGTCATCTTGGTTGGGCTAGTTTTTTGAAAGAAATCTTTTTTTTTTTAGTCCACATTTATGCTTAAAGAGTGTTGCTAATACAAGTCTAAGACTGCGTACACCCGACTGTCCTTAACCTGCAATTCGCGGGAGCTCTTGGGGCACTAGGTGAATGGAATAATGTGTTATTTCACTTGTGGAGATTTTACCTCATTTTTGCCTGTAAGTAGTGTTATAGCTTGTTTGTTGGATATAATTAATTATTTGACTGAATTTTTGTAATGGCATTGGTGTATTAGCTGGAGATTGTGTTCTGATGAGGCCCTCAGACGTTGGTAATCCGCCGTATGTGGCTCGTGTGGAAAAGATTGAGGCTGACAATCGAAGCAATGTGAAGGTGAAAGTGAGATGGTATTATAGGCCAGAGGAATCAATGGGTGGAAGGAGGCCCTTTCATGGGGCAAAAGAGTTGTTCTTGTCTGACCATTATGATATGCAAAGTGCCCATACAATTGAAGGGAAGTGTACTGTTCACTCCTTCAAGAACTACACTAAGCTTGAGAATGTTGGCTCCGATGATTACTTCTGTAGATTCGAATATAAGGCTGCTACCGGTGCTTTTACTCCTGATCGAGTGGCTGTGTGAGTGTTCAGCTTCAGCATCATTTAAGCATTTTGGTGGCTTTCATTTGTTTTGTGTTATTTCCTCAGTTAGCTCTGATTGGTTTTTGATGGGGTTTGTTTGGTGGCGGTAATTTTGCAGGTATTGCAAATGTGAGATGCCGTATAACCCTGACGATCTCATGGTGCAATGTGAGGGTTGCAAAGACTGGTAATTTCCTGATATCAATTGATTCTTGTAATGTAATTGAATTTCATGCTCGAGTCTGATGACTGCATGCGTAAGTATTAAACGCTATTTCAAAGTACTGCAAAAGTTTTGAGTATGAACTACCATGTAGGTTAGGCTAACTCTGTCTGTTAAGAATGTTGGCTGATACTTGATTGCTAATGATCGTCTTTTGCTTTACTAAAATGAAACCAAACTTTCTATTTTTCTCTTCCCTTAACTACCCATGTCCAACACTTCAAATGAGAATTCGTTTCATGCTTGGGAACTTAAACATGGCGTTCCATACATAGATTTTTGTAATGGCCGAATTTGTCTTTAAACGCTTTTGTATGCTAATTACTTTGCTGTGTCAAGGCAATCTTTTGGTCATTTCTCTTTCGTTTTCTAAAATCTTGGGCATTAGCTAGTCGTGGATTATTCATACTGTATAGCTGACTGCCTGCCAGTCAGAAGGACCTCTTACCCTTTGCGTTGGCATGATGATATTGGTCAAACGCAGAAAATGTCTCCCTTTATGAATTTCATTCTCATTTTCTAGTAAGTTTATCATGCTTGTAGTGAGTCCTATATGACTATCTTAAACTTTGGTTGTCTTTCTCATTTAATGGGCCAGCTCACGTGTAAGACCATCTCATATAAGTTCTTGTGTTGTGCTCATAGGTTCCATCCTTCTTGCATGGGCATGAGTATTGAAGAAGCAAAGAAGTTGGATCACTTTCTGTGCTCTGATTGTGTCGCTGAAATCGACCCAAAAAGAGGGACAAGCTCCTTTTCTGTATCACCAATGACTGATGGCAGGGTGAGTTATTTTCCCTACTTTGTTGAGATATTGGTTTTGTGGGATTACAACGTACAGGTCTTTTTGTTCATTGCCTTGAACCAGTGTTGTATGGGTCGGTGTTCAATTCTAGGATGATTGCTTCGAGTTTGTAGAATGCTACATGGTTCAGATGTGGCTATGTAGTTCGCTGACAATACCTGTTTCCGTACAGACCCAACTCCTAACCATACCGCTGTCTATCTTGGACAAATTCACCCAAACTTGCTTTTCTTCTTGTGAAATTGCGTTTACAGGAGAAAATGTGTAGTTTCTGAATTAGTAGGAGGCTGAGCTTTGGTACCTATAATGATTTCATTCTTTTGCATCTCTAAATTTTATTCTCTGCTGACCCTCTATTGATTTGTTATAGTAGTTAGGTTCTGACTTCTTTGCCCTCTTATTTTGTGACATCCCTGTAGTCTTGTACAAATTAGTCTGGAATGCATTGTCAATTATCAACCCTCATTAGAGTCCGTCTCCAGCTGCATAAATGGCCTAAACCCTTGACGTGGATTTTCTTCATTTTCATAGTTGCTCATATCATATGATCATTTTTCATTGTTCTTATAGCTGTTTTCAAGCAAACGAGAGGGTATATTTTGTGACGTTGTCCATGAACACTACTGCGTTTGGCATGCAACCTTCTGCAATCATTATAATTGCTCACATTGTCTATTTATTATTTATTGACTTGGGTAAATTTCTGAACCACTCCGGTTCTGCCTGACTGATACAGTGATACTCTTGATGTAGTAAAACTTCATCCAAATTGCAATAGCATCTATGAAATTTTAATAAGTGTTGTGAAAGTCAGTGTTGCATAAAATTTATTTATCTCTGCTTCTGCCAAGTTGTTACTGTCATATTGATTGTTTCTGTTGTAAAGCTTTTCGTTGCTGACATAATAGCAGGCCCGTTTGACTAGATTTTCAGGTCATATTCTGTAAAACAAAATCGTTTGTGCATTTTGGCTAAACTTTGTGTGAACAAATTTTATCTGGCGACCCTGTAAACAGATTTGCCGGGGTTCACCATTGATCATTGGATTAGCTATCAAGTGCATATTATACACACATTCAAGAGAATATTGCAACAATTATTCTGATCAACTGAATTTGCAAATTTATTGTTTTGCAGACTGATAATAAGAGAAGGAAGAGATGAGGTCGAACTTCTGAATGCGAGGGAGCTCGATGTCACCTGCATTACTATCTCCATGTTGTGAGGGATGTACTTGTCGATTGTGAACCTTAAGGCCATGCGCCCATGCTTGAGCTCAAAACTATGGGACCGTTATTTCTGTATGTTCGTCTCCCCGAGGCATGCATGCATGTATGACTGACTAATGACTTGTCTGTAGTGTAAAACCTGTGCAGGAAGACGAGTTCCGATTTTAGCCATTGTTGATTTCATCAATTTAGCTGCCCAATTTCTATAACAGCTGCTTGTGCCAAGCCTTGTTGCTTATGGGCATCATTTGATCATATTTTCACATGCTCCGAGATAGTTATTTTAGTTATTCATTGCTGTAACTTGTTAGTTTCAGATTTCATGCCTGCATTTTGTTCGGTATACTGAGTTCAAAGCTGACCAAGCCACAATCAGACTCGGAACATTACAACCTGAAGTAAACTACACAATTAGATGCTTTGAAGAGCTTAATAAACACGACACAAAATGACCCGATTGATGCGACACTTGTATATAGAGGTGACTAATTGGGCTTAACTCTAGTTTCAAGAGGCCTCTTTTTAATGCTGGATTCGAGTGAATCAATTGGAGTTGCCCCTGCCCACATGGTTTGTCATCCTAAGGTCAGGGCTAATTAAATTTCCGGGTCTCATTGTTAAGCTCATTTCAAACAAATTGTCATCAGGTTAGGAGCATTAGTAAAATAAAGTTCTGTACTTCGTATTATCGAAATTAAAATGTCTTAAAGTTGAATGAATACAATTCGTTTTTAAAATTGACCCAAATCCGAGATGACCCGTAACTTCTTCCCTTAATTATAGATCAAAGCATAAGAATGTAACAAAGAACATCGCTTTCACACACCAAATAATTTAACTTATCCAATGATTAATGTCTTCCAAGTTTGTAACATGGGACGTAGACACGTAGTGGGCTGCCACAAACAGCATTACAGTTACAGTTGTCCTGTTCCAACCTCCATTTTTTTAACGTTTGACATGGAATGGTCTCAAATCAATAAACACAATAATTATCATATAAAATCGTGTCTTGTTAGACAAGACTTAGTAAAGACTGTCCTTTTATATAAGAACTCTTATTTATCGACAATAAGATTAGTTGTTTCACCAATAAAAAAATAGTCTCACGATATAAAACCGGTTTTTTCTAACTTTCTTGTCACAACAATGCCAAAACTCTAGATTTTAGCTTAAACAAAGATTTTACAGCCTAAGATTTAGTTGGTAAGTACTCAAAACATGTAAGATTATGACAGTATGTATATTGTCTGTGTTTAGCATGTTCATGCAACAATTAATCTCTTTTTATAAAGCTTTTACAACCATCAAAATATAATTAACATCCAGATAATACAATACATAATACATTTTCTTCCTTCTGCATTTTTCTGTTACAAAAAATCATCATTAACATCATTAATCATTAATTAATTTTCTGTTTTCTAACAATATTTTTTCTCCACACTCTCTCTAATAGAGGGAGAGGGGTGGTTTCAATTTTTCAGTTTGACCCTCCATTGAATTTTTATTAATGTACAATTAATTGTAATTTTAATTGTAATTAATTATAATTTTGATCCTAATTACAAGAATTATCCCAGAAAAAGTATGGTTTTTTTTTTTGGGTTTAAGGCATATTATTAAGGTAATCCAAACATCCTTTTCATATCAAAGTTTCCATCTTTGTTGTTCATTTTTTTTTCTCTCCTACCATTTTTATGTATATGTTTTTTTTTCAGGTTTTTGTTGACCTACATTTTAATGTACATTCTTCTAATGCCAAGTTATTTTCTTTAAATTTTTCATATTGTTTGTGTTTTTGTACATCCGACCCCCTTGCACCGCAATTTGCGAGAGTCATTGAGGCACTATGGTAATGTTGTGGTGGTGTTGTATTTGAGTTTTTGTATAATGTATGTTATGTTACTCTTCATTTAATTTGCCTTTTTGGTGCTTACATTGTGATGAAGTTGGAATTATTTGTAATGTAATAATGTGTTGATTATCAATTTTAAGTAGTTTTAATACATTTTTGAGTATTTTTGAGGTTTATTTGTGAGAAGTTGTTAAGCAAATTATGTATAGATGATTGAAAACATGAACATATATGCAAATAATTTTCGGTTTTTGAGTACACATGAGGTTAAGGAGTACTTTACAAGGTAAAAATATGGATGCTTAGATTGCATGCACGCATGAGTAAATATGTACCATTAATGACAAATGGACCATCCATTTTTTTGTCGGAAATGTAGAGGATCTTAAGTCGAAGTAAGAGAGTGTTGCCGTGTTTGGTTCATTCTTAGCTAATTCTACCAAATAACTTTGTCCTCATTTCTGCACTTTGATGAACTGAATTTCTGTGAGACCTTACTGATTTAGTTTATATCAATTCTTTTCAGTAAGTTTGTGGATGTAGACTCGACAATCGTGGGTGCGAATCTCTTGTTAAAGGCCTAGAACGACTCATAGAGGGGAGAGAATTCCTGAGAAAAAGGGATGGCTAGCCTTGCAGATATAGGGGTGTCTGCAGGGTTCAATCTGTTGAGTGCATTGATCTTCTTATTGGCATTTGCCTGCCTGAGGATCCAGCCTTTCAACGACAGGGTTTACTTTCCGAAATGGTACCTCAGAGGCTTAAGAAATAGTCCGAATAACGCAGGAGCTTTTGTGAGCAAATTTGTCAACCTGGACTTCAAGTCCTACTTGAAATTCTTGAACTGGATGCCTGATGCCTTGAAGATGCCTGAATCTGATCTTATTGAGCATGCAGGACTTGATTCTGTAGTGTACTTGCGGATATATATGCTAGGGTATGTGACAGTCAAATGTACTACTTTCCTGTATGAAATGTCTTTTATTTCGCCATTAATTGTTCTATACCAGTGGCGGATTCTGAAAATTTTGTTTCTAACGCCCTGTCAAAAATTCATACAGCATAGATTCTGAAAATTTTCATTATGATTAAGCGTAATGCATAGCAGCAGTCGTCATATCGAGCTAAACTTGCTGTCTACTGATCCTCATTTGTATTTTGTTGTAGACCTTTCAGCTATCATACTATGGATTTTGAATGTCAACTTGTTTAGTTATCTGGTCTCTACTTCTTGGACGATTCGTGGTTCTTTCATCCTGGAGATCATTGTAACATGTTCTGTTTGATCACTCTCTTACGCTGCTAACCTGAAGCAACTTTTCATTTTGACTCTTTGCAGACTTAAAATTTTTGTTCCAGTCACATTTCTAGCTCTAGCAGTCCTGGTTCCAGTTAATTATACAAACAACACACTTGAGTTACTCAAAGTAACATATAGCTCCATTGATAAATTATCAATTTCAAACATACAACGCGGATCATCGAGGTTTGGATCTTTTGACTCGTCTACTTCTTATACACTTGTATTTCTAGATTTTATAGATTGTTCTACATATAGTTGTCGTATCAAAATCTGACTATGTTAATGAAGCTTCAACAGGTCTTATGACTATTTGTATGTTTCCTCAATATTTTAGGTTTTGGGCTCATATAGTGATGGAATATGCATTTACATTTTGGGCATGCTTTGTACTGTATAAGGAATACGCAAGGGTCGCAAAAATGAGGCTGCAATTTATTGCGTCTGAAAGACGACGTCCAGATCAGTTCACAGTAAGAATATCTATTTTGACTATGCTCATGAAGCTGCATTGGGAATAGTTTCAACTGCTTAACATTGCT
This sequence comes from Silene noctiflora, assembly GCA_009801015.1. Classification (NCBI taxonomy): domain Eukaryota; kingdom Viridiplantae; phylum Streptophyta; class Magnoliopsida; order Caryophyllales; family Caryophyllaceae; genus Silene; species Silene noctiflora. The sequence goes on along the minus strand of VHZZ01000975.1, from coordinate 97,724 downwards.
TTCGTTATTATTGTTTATGCGATTTGTATTGCATCTTTATCGCGGGATGATTCTGTTGCTGTTGTCGTGTAATCCATCGTCAATTTCTTGCAGTCTGTCTTCTAGTATGTGGTTGTTAAAATACCATAAGCAGTAGCAGACCTAAAAATGTTTGTTTCCAAGATCCTATTGGTTAAGTTCTGTTTTCACAAATATAGAAATCTTAATTTCTTTAATCAGTACAAAAATTAGACAACATGCACAAAATATCTTGTTTTTTGATGTCCTTGGACCCCGTGTTCATAAATGTTGATCCTCCTGTCATCACAAGTACAATATGTGCCTCTCTAGTTTCAACCATGACAGCAAGCTTATGTTGCTACTAAAGATGGGTGCACCTGTGAATCTGCGATCGTATATTCTGTTGATGTTTCACTTGATTGATATCTAGGTTATGGTCCGCAATGTTCCTCCGGATCCTGATGAATCAGTTGCTGAGAATGTGGAGCACTTTTTCTTGGTCAATCATCGGGATCATTATCTTACTCAACAGGTCGGGCTCCACCTACTGCTTAGAAGCCTCTACTGCCATTATGACGTTCTAGGATCTTTGTTTACCTGGCTGAATTTACGCACTTTTAGGTTGTCTACAATGCAAATAAACTGGCAAAGATGGTTGACGAGAGGAAAAAGAAGCAAAACTGGCGTGATTATTACCAACTAAAATATACTAGAAAGCAAGACAAGAGGCCCACGACAAAGGTAATATGAGCAGGAAACGATCTTCAATTCTTCATTACAAATTCCTAAAAGACTGACAGTTTGGTTAGATTCAAAATCGGAAGGCGAATGTTCGGATCAGTAATTATATTCTTTATATTGCAGACAGGATTTCTTGGCCTGTTTGGAACAAAGGTTGATGCTATGGACTATTATGATGCTGAGATTGACAAACTAACAAAAGAGGTCGGTATCACTTCTTGGCCGAAATGGTCCGATGTGTTACTTTTCTTAGAATTATCAAGTTTAAACCTTTTTCACCTTCTGTTAATTAAGGATTTAAGGACAGTTTTTTATAATGCCGAGCTTACAGCTCATGAAAAGGCTGAATTATCTCTATCAGTGGTTTTGTTTATTGAGGAAGATATCAGACATCACAATTTTGAGACCTGTGACGATATTTTTCAGAATGCTCTTAAACAAGTTTAAACCTTTTTCATGTTCATTCAACTGCATGATGCTAGATTGTTGAGGAAAGAGAGAGAGTCGACAAAGATGCACAATGTATCATGCCAGCTTCTTTTGTCTCCTTCAAGACTCGATGGGGAGCTGCTGTCTGTGCCCAAACTCAACAAGCCAGAAATCCAACTGTTTGGCTGACTGAATGGGCCCCAGAGCCACGCGATGTCTATTGGCCAAACTTAGCTGTACCGTACGTTCATCTCAGCGTCCGAAGGCTGATAACTTCTGTTACATTTTTCTTTCTCACCTTTTTCTTCATGATCCCTATTGCATTTGTCCAATCCCTGGCAAGCATTGAAGGAATTCAAAAATCGGCTCCATTTCTTAGGCCTGTTGTAGAAATGTAAGTTTTGTTGATCTTTCAACTGATTATTTTTTACCAGGTTTATTTAGTATGTTAAATTGAAAGAAGCAGCCAACAGCACAGTATGCAGTCACTAAAATGTTTTAAAAAAAATTTCCCTTGATAAATTGAACTTCATCTGCCCCGCAGTAGTTTATATAACCCCATGTCAGGCCATCCGGGCCAATAGATCACATTTTCGTTATAAGCCACGTTTTGTGTGGCCAATAGATCACTTGCATGTGCTTACATGAAAAACTGATCTGAAAGGATAAAAGGAGTATAATAAAGCATCACGCTTATTTTCCGTGTCTCATTTAGGTAGTGAGTTACGATCTTTAGTGCTTCTTCGTATGTACTTGTTGACCATGCATGTATTGACGGTGTAGGCCTTTTGTCAAGTCCGTCCTTCAAGGTTTCCTGCCGGGACTTGCATTAAAGCTGTTCCTCATCTTCTTGCCATCACTATTAATGATGATGTCGAAATTTGAGGGCTATGAAGCTATATCAGCTCTTGAAAGGAGATCCGCTTCAAGATACTATATCTTCAATTTCGTTAATGTTTTCCTTGGAAGTGTTATCGCTGGTTCTGCATTTGAACAACTAAATATGTACCTCCACTCGTCAGCAGACAAGTATGTGGCTCTGACATTGTGTTTAAACATGATTGTTGTGTTTTTAATGCCTCGGCTAACTTATATACATTCACAAATATGAGACAGTCTCACACTAAAATAGTCAAGTTTATAGAAATTTCTGTATGTTTGATATGGAGAATATATGCGTGTCAGCAATCGTCTCTTTATATACTTCGTACTTAGTATATATTCCTTAGACCGCGGCCATCTACTAAATGGACACATATTTAAATGAGACAGTCCCATACGTGAGACCTACTCATTAACTAAAGATTTGGGTTGGTCTCACTTGTAAGACTGTCTCATTTAGGATTCTTTTCTAGTTGGGTAGTGCAGAAATTCGTGTACATGTGCTCTAATATTATGTTATATTGACAGGATATTTGTTATAATCGGAGTATCGATTCCAATGAAAGCAACCTTTTTCATTACATACATAATGGTTGATGGCTGGGCTGGTGTTGCTGGTGAGATACTGAGATTAAAACCACTGATTATATACCATTTAAAGAACATGTTTTTGGTGAAGACCGAAAAGGACCGAGAAGAAGCAATGGATGCCGGAAGTATCGGGTTTGACACCGGGGAACCTCAGATACAGTTTTATGTATTGCTCGGCCTTGTTTATGCTGTGGTTACTCCGATTCTGCTGCCATTCATATTGGTCTTCTTTGCATTCTCCTATCTCGTGTATCGGCATCAGGTATTGGACAATATATGTACAACTTTGCTGAAGATATAATGTGACTAGCATTTCAATGTGATAATTTTTGTGTTTCGTAGATCATAAACGTCTACAACCAGGAATACGAAAGTGCAGCTGCTTTCTGGCCTGATGTCCATGGACGTATTATTGGTGCAATGGTTTTCTCTCAGTTGCTCTTAATGGGGTTACTAAGCACAAAGCGCGCTGCATCCTCAACGCCCTTCCTCGTCGTACTTCCGATCCTCACTTTATGGTTTAATAGGTTCTGCAAGGCGCGTTTTGAGCCGGCTTTCAAGACATATCCTCTGCAGGTTAGCCTGAAAACATCTTTTTGCCTTCTTTTTTTCCGATTTTTTGACGAAAGTTCCTCGTTATTTGTCACTGTCTTACCCAATACCTTAAACGTTCTCCTCATGACGGGGTAAGGGATACTCTGAGTGAACCTTTTTCGGTATTTTCAGGAAGCTGTGATGAAAGATACTCTTGAGCATTCCAGGGATCCAGACTTCAACTTAAAAAGATACCTTCAGAAGGCCTACATTCATCCTGTATTCAAAGATGACGACACAGACAATGATGAAACAACCGAGAGTCAGTCAGACAATGACACGGTGCTGGTCCCTACTAAACGGAACTCCAGAAGAAATTCCCTGTCACCAAGCAGGAGAAGCAGCGAATCACCACGCAAGCATATAAACATATGAAAATTGTACTACATCACATACGTCAAGGACTAATGAGTAATGAGCTAGTTGCTTACTAACTACTAAGCATTATATTGCAGGGATTATAGGTTAATGTTGATCAGATTTAGTGACAAAAAATCTGATAAAGTTGATGTATAGATCGGGCTTGGTTATATTACGAAAGAATCTCATATTTTCTGTTTGTTTTAAAATGAAGTGTTTGAGTGTCGACTGTTTGACCTTGGACACGAGAGGTAATATGAAGAGCGTGTGTACTTAGATTACAGGTGAAATGAAGAGCTTGTGTAGACTATATACGTTCACAGTCAATTGAATGGCTTCGACGTTGCTGTTACGTCTTTTATTCCCGGTTTTATCTTGTTGCATTACTTATTCGTCGACTCCGTTGAAGGAATAATTGGTTAGGTTAAACATGAAGTTATCATCTGAGATCATGATCTAAGTTACTTTGTTGGAGGTAGGTGACCTATAAATTTGGTTATGGCGCCTGTAAACGTGGGACGGTGATGCTGGGAACAACATTGCTGTGAACTTTTGATTGTGCACGTCTTCTCACCCTTAACATTCACATGTCATATTGGACTAGATAGTAGATACTTCCCTTTATGATCCTTTAACAAATTTTGTCCTACAACAATCTCATACAAATCGTCACTAGTCTCCACCCTTACCGGCAATATGACTTTCTTATGTACTCCACTACTCCTATCTTATCTATATAAATACAAGAACATTTCAAGCATCCTCATGCGTCCACGTCATGCAAGTTTTTTTTTTTTTTTTTTTTTTTTTTAAATAGTAAAGTTGAGACCCGCATCAAATAATTTGGAATTAATTTCGCAAAACC
>VHZZ01000975.1:68378-84214 GCA_009801015.1 Silene noctiflora | reverse complement strand
CATTTTCAAACGAAAGAAGAGTACCAGTAGAAGCGCCTGGAGAAGAGGAAGAGGACGGTGGTCTGGCCTTGGGAGGACGACCCCTACCTCTCGCCGTAGAAGCTTAAGAAGGAGCAACAATGGCGGAAATAACAGAATTCATTGGGAGAATCTCTCACTACCTTTCTCTCTCTAAACCGTTATTATTATTCATTATTCAGCATAATTATTTTTTTGGTGTAAAATGTTATTAATATTTATTAAATAGATGTATAATTACATATCTACCCTTATATTTTGGCGCAAAAACGAAAACAAACATTTTATTTTTTAATTTTCCTTTTTCTTTAATTACGGTGGCGTCGAATTTCGGTACCACCGGGTGACGCCATATCACCATCCTTATTTTATTGAACACACTAAAAGTAGTGTACATAAGAGGTGGATACCGAAACTCAATACCATTCGATACCGCCATACCACTTAAACCTGATAAAGCTGACCCGACCTTATAAAATTGACCCGAGACCCGAAAATGACCCTAAATGTATGACCTAAAGAGACCCGACCCAAAAGTGATCCGACCCGAAGTGAGCCGACTTGAGTGACCCGATTGAATCAATATGACTCTAAATGATTGCATTTATGCAAAATCATGACCCGAAATGACTCAAACGACCCGACCCAAAATAACCCTATTCAAAATAACTCGACTCAAAAGTGACCCGAGAACTTGTTGACCTGAAAATAACCCGATCCGAATCAACCCGACCTAAACCCGAGGAATGACCATTTGCCACTTCTAATATCTCCCTTAAACCTCTCAAAAAAAAAAAAAAAAAATCAACACTCACTCTTCTTCCTCACCTCTTCACTTTTCTTCATTTCTCCCACAGGAATCACAGCTCATACAAATGTAAAACAATAAAATACACCTTTTATCATTAATTTAATCATATTTATTCTCCATTGAAGAACCTTCGCTTCACACGTAACCTCTCACTTTTTCTTTTTCTTTTTCTCTTCCCTCTATTGTCACCATAATCAATTCCTTAATCACAATAATTAACAACTCAAATTATAATACCAATGTCATCAACATTCTAAAAAAACAATGATGGCGGCGCCGGCAGGGAGGAGGACGGTGATGGTGCGGCGGCGAGGAGGTTGTAAAGTGATTATGTTACTTACAGTAATTATACTGTGTTTAATTAGCTTAATCACGTTGCAAAGTAAATCATCATCATCATTCGATGTGGTTTCGTCAACGCGTCGATCGCGGCGCGAAGAAGTAACGTATGTCGGAGTTCCGAAGATCGCGTTTTTGTTCCTCACGCGCCGGCATCTTCCTTTGGATTTTCTTTGGGGCTCCTTTTTTCAGGTATACAAAATCGCATTTGAGACCGTCTTATTTTTTATGTGGTTCATTTAATTGCTTTACGGACCGTGTTTTAAGTTCAAGACGGTTTTAAGCAAGACTAACGCTTTATATATCATTTCAGTTTTCTTTTGTCGTTGCAATGTACTGGAGTTTGTCTTTCCATGTTATGTGGTTTATTCAATCAGCAAGTTTTGCATGTGACGGTCACAAGCTTGTGACCGTTTAAATCGGTTGCTAGTTGTCACAAGTAAGAATTTGTGTTGTTTAGTAGCTGTACAGACGATTTTAAGCAAGACTAATGCTTATTTCTTGAATTGTGTTTTTGATCATCATTCTTTTGTGTATATATAGTGCGGAATACTATGTATTAAGGAAATTTTGAAGTTCTTTAAGGGGGGTGTTTGGTTGGGTGGTTTGTAATTGAATGGAATGGATTTTAGTCATTCTAGCGTTTGGTTGGGGCATTTTGGAATGGAGTTAGACCCCAACCCCTTGGAATCTCATACCCACCCCCTCCCCATGGATTCAAACTCCATTTCTTTATGTTTATTTCTCTAATGAACCAAACATGTTTTGAAAGGTATGGAATTAGAAACCCATATTTCTATGGTCTCTCATCCCAATCCATTCCATTCCTAAGCAATGAACCAAACGACCCCTAAGTATAATAGTGTTTGTCATTCGATGTTGTGTGGTTCATTTAGTAGCTAGGCGGACTATGTTGTAAGTATAAGACGGTTTTAAGCAAGACTAATGCTTACTTCTGAGCAATTGTGTTTTTGATCATCATTTCATTTTTGTTTTTGTGTATGTAGTATGAAATATTTATGAATACATGGTAAAGGTAAGCATCTTTGTGATAAAAAAATCATGCGTTTGTGTGTAGCATTGCTTTTATTAGTATGGAAACTGAGATGTTTTTTTTTTTTTTTTTTTCCTGTATAGTGTGTAATACTTGTGTATGAGAATGTGTTAAAGGTAGCGACTTTATGAACAAAAATCAATTATTCTCGAGAAATTTTGAACTTGATTACTGAGCTAGTGATTGTGTAGCATTACTTTATTAGTATGGAATGGGATAGGTCGATAGGATCATTTTTTTCTCTTTTTAATCGTTTAGTGAATTCCATGGTTTTATTTTGTGTGTTGCTAATGAGGCTATTGGGGTATGGTAGGGAGTGGAGGCATCAAGTTACTCAATTTATGTTCACTCTCAACCTGGGTTTGTGTTTGATGAATCAACAACCCGTTCACCTTTGTTTTATGGTCGGCAGTTGAGGAATAGCATTCAGGTTCTTGAGTAAATCACTTCCTACTTGTATTTGAAGCCGGTGTTTTTGTCGTGCATTTGCTGACCTTTTTTTGTTCTGGGGGGTGAACAAACTAAAGTACAGGTATCATGGGGTGAGTCGAGTATGATTAAAGCCGAAAGGTTATTGCTTGATGCAGCACTTGAGGACCCTGCCAACCAGAGATTTGTTCTTCTTTCAGATAGGTTTTTATCATCTCTATGTAGTGTTTGAATTTCGTTATTACTGAAATGTGAGCGCTTTATTTGTATGATGGCTCCTCTGATGAGTTTTTCTCCTTTATGTAGTTGTGTTCCTCTGTACAATTATAGCTATATATACGACTATATTATGGCATCTCCCAAAAGTTTCATAGACAGGTAACTTTTGAAACTGTAGATATTGGTTAGTATGTTTCGATGTCATTCATCACTTAGCTTGCTTACATTGCTTTTTTTGTTGATATTAATTTTGGCTTGCCTTGACTTCATACCAGCTTTCTTGATAAAAAGGAAGGTCGCTATAACACAAGGATGTCGCCCATCATACCAAAAGATAAATGGCGTAAAGGATCACAGGTAACCAACTTCTTTGCTTTGTAATCTCAGAAATCATAGTGTGAATCTGTGGAATTTCAGGAAATTTATAGCCAGTTTTTGAATATTGGGTACTAATTATATAGGCTACATCGAGTGGCAGGATTTTGCTCCAAGTTTGTGCATTATTGTCATAATGTCGTCTGTACTATAATACTTGCTTTTATCCTAGTTTACTGTGTACACTATGATGATAAATATTGGGAAGATGGAAGACGTAACATCTTTTTTTCCCCAATGTTGGCTTCATTAAAAGCTGTTTGCCAGTTAATGGAATGTCAGTTTTCCCCAAGTATTTGTACTGGTTTGGGGAGAAACAGTTTGCGACATTGAAAAAGGAGGACACAAATAGCATTCGAAACATAGCCGAAAGATACATAAATGCAGTATATTAAATGCAAAAGCTAGTTGGAGTCTTAGTTATCAGATCTAAAACGATAAAAGATTTAGTTAACTGACATATACCTGTAGAACAAAGACAGGACGCTTCACTGGATTCTTGATTTCTTCTGGCAAGTGCCGGTTCTGCCAGTAGCACTATAGTCTATTGCAAACAATCTTACCGTTAACAGGCATGAGCCAGCTATTGGTATTATGATCTCAATTTGGTTCATGCCTATGTTGAATGGCATGTGGGGTTGATCATTTATGCCAGTACCTCTAGAGTCTAGTGCGGAATACCTTACCATTGGTAAGCCGTAAGTATGAAGGCCAACTATTGATGTTATGATCTCAATTGGTTTACGCGAGTAGTTTTTGGGGTTGATTATTTATGCGGTGGGTGTGGCAATGTGAATAAGTTTGCCACTTATAAGTTCTGCTGTTGAAGAAATGCAATTGCAGTTTTTAGTGACTATGAAAGATTATTGCTGTCAATTTTATTTTTATACGATAAGGTTATACTCATCCTGTCACTGCACCATGAATGTTCAAAATATTCGTCTGATAATGTCTAGCATTCAACTGAACATTTCTTTTCGTGTTCTGACATGGCAAACATAGTGGTTCACTCTGATCCGGAGACACGCAGAAATCATGGTCGACGATGAGATTGTCTTTCCAGTCTTCAGAAAGTTTTGCAAGGTACCCAGTAAAGCACCTGAAGATGTTTTCATTTCTTATGCAATGTGCATTTCTTATTCACCTATTTAATCAACTTGACAAACCTTAATTTGGGCATAAAATTTCTGCCATTTGGTTTGTTTTAATGCAGAAAAATGAACAACCAAACTTTTTATTTATTTGTTTTACCTTCTAAAAAATTTCTGTGCAGCGACGTCCTCCAGTTGACAATAAGAATGAAAAGCTGAATCTGGTAAGTCAATCTTGACTCTTGACTCTTGATATTCCACTTCAAAGTTGTCTGCTGTAAGTTTGTGACCCCTAAAATAATGTAGGCATGGGTGACCGTGGGGTTTATTATTTCGACATATGAGGGTCTTTCAAGGCTCTTTGATGAGCGCTTTCAACATATGGCCAATATGGGGTATGTTCAATGCAGCAAGGCTTATCGTTGAACCCTTTGAGACCTTAGGAACCCTTGTTTATTTCCACCTATTCAAGCCATTTCATTTCAGATATTTACATTTCATGCCATATTTTATCAAAGGTCATGCAGTAGCTGTTGTATGCATTGGTTCTTTTGTCCCAAAGTATATAGGTTTAGTTCATAGATATCTGAATGACAGGGTTGGGTAGAAGTTTAGAACCCTTGGACCAATTACAATTGATTGCAAACATTCAGATATAGGCTGAAAGCCTGAAACACAAGAAGTTGTCAGCCAAGTTACATGCTTACATAGTCTTGATTTGTAACTATTTATATGCTTATAAATGCAGAAACTCCAAAAACAGCACAATTGCATTCCTGATGAGCACTATCTGCCTACATTGCTGACTGTGAGTGCCATCTCTTTTTTCTGCCCCTGGTGTGGCTGGAATCTTTTTTCTCTTAAATTATGACGCTCGTACTCACCATTTTAACTATGATAATGTTTAACTCATCCTGGTATTAAATTTGATTTTATTTTTCATCTCGGAGTTGGTCATTGTGCCCCTGATTTAGCTATTGCACCATGGGTTTTAATACCATGATAGTCACTGCTGCATTTTTGTTATACCTGTCTTTCCCACATGTACCATGGCCATGCTGCACAGGTAATGATCACATGATATAGAATCTGAATGTAGAGTTGCTTATAGATGGCAGGGCTTGAGAAGGAACTTGAACGGAGGACATTGACGTTCACTGAGTGGAATGAATCTGCCTCAAAAATGGAAGGCAAAGGATGGCATCCTGTTACCTTCAGCGCTTCAGCTACAACTCCCCGACGGATTAGAGAAATAAAGGTGGGAAATTTCATGCTCTTAGGACATGTTCACTTTCAAACACAACTAATGGCAAACTGACTAGCGCATCGCCGCATTGCATGTCCTTATTACGTTTTTGTGTCATGGTGTTCATTAAAATCTCTCACTCGGATAAGCTATTTAGTGCATATCACTTGTTTATCCTACTGGTATTCGAATTGTGGTGACTACTTCCGTCCCATTTGTATTGTCCTCATTTGACTCGAACTCTTATTTACAATTTAGTGAAGTATTAGTTTATTACCCCCTTTAGTTAAATGTTAGCTGCAAAATGAACCAGTGTTTTGATTCATAATAATCATATCTGAAGTCCGAACTTGAAGAAAAAAAGCAACCACGCAAGATTAGAATTGAAAATCTACCCGTCCATTTTTTTCCTGATATCCCTGTGTAAATCTTGGTTCTTCTTGACAGGATATCAACCACATATACTACGAGACTGAGTACAGGACGGAGTGGTGCCGAGTCAATTCTACATCAGTTCCTTGCTTCCTTTTTGCAAGGAAATTCACCCAAGCAGCTGCTATGCGGTTTTTGAGCGAGGGATTAGGTGATTTCAGTATATGAAGATTCATGGTTATCCCTCTCCGCACAAGATGTTTATATTTCGGCGTTTTAACATGTCTAACCCTCAAACTTCAGCAACAATCTTGGTGGCAGCATATGAGCAGTATAATATCGTTAGATTATACGTATACTTGTGCAGAATAGTTTGTTGTATAGTGTAGAGCTTAAGTATACTGTGGCAAATGTTGCAAAAATCGGCACAAAAGATCAAGTGACGGAAGGCATTCTACTGTAAATTCCTTTTTCTTTAAATGTTCTTGATTGAACTACACGGAATTTTGAAAGCATTTGTAAAACATGGCATTTTTACTTAATTTATGCTTGTATTATGAACTTCATCGTAGAATTTCAAGCATCTACCGTGTATTTGGATGTTGGTAGTTGTATGATCATTTATTTTAATACCGCCTTTTTTAGTTTACACGGTTGCATTGCTTCCTGACTTGACCCATGTTCCCAGTTAGAACATTAGTAGAAGAGAGTTTGATGAAGGCAGAAGAAAAGGTCCGGAAGAAATAGTTCTGGTCTGCAGCAAACTGAGTGGCAATCACCATGGTTCGTGGATCAGCTGAAATGCTTGAATCAATGCTAAATAAGCCTCTGCCCGCAAGTATACCAAAGTAATAACTGGTATCAAATATTGTCGGAGTTGCATCATTTGGTATTAGTGTAATGTTTGTGGCAGGGACTGTATTAGAGCAGGCAGCTCTAATTGCAATCTGAAGTTGAAGATCCATGTGGCCTGTAGGTTTTGGCTTGTAAAGTCTGTCCACAACGTTAACGCAGTGCGCTGCACCTAGTGTATGCGCCCCTGCAAAGTAATACCCGTGGAAACGTCTGTTATCAGCTTTAGGTCACTTGGATCAGTTTTGGATTGGGCTATATTAAGGCGCGGATTTAGTTCGCTTGGGTTAGAACTGCGTCACTATTGCGTTGGTCAATTCTTGTGAGAATTTGTGACAGGTTAGATTGTATTTGTGTCGACTCATGTTATCAACAGATATTTCATCTTATCTTTCAAAGTCCAGAGTTATAATTTCATGTTTATAGTCTATTAATTTGCCATTTATTTTTGTTCTTAGCTAGAATTATTAATAAGTAAGCTATTTCACTATCGTGTCATCAATCAAGCGAAGTCATTATCAAGTAACTGTCATAGGACTGTAACGAGTCATCTTGGGTTATTTTGCTTACCTAGAATGGCAACAGTTTCTTGAAGATTCATTCCTTTGGCCGCAAAAATACTTATTAGTTGATCGACATTGATGCTAGCTGAAGGTAGATGAGCATCAGCCTGAATGGAGCTGGAAGTGTTAGAATCCTTTCTTCCTAGAGGAATTCGTATGAATGGGCCACCTGATAGCGCGACTGAGTTCTTGGCGGCTAAGGCTATTATGTCAGCACATGAGACTTGCTCTGGACAAGTTACCTCTAACCTCGATTTTATTTGATTAATCGCTTCAAGTTTCCTGATACCCAAGTTTCTGGAAGCATGTATTTCCGCCCCTGTTGAAGCTAGTAAAATCGATGCATCACATCCCTGCATCGACAGAGTTTGTACAGCATTTATCATCCGATTGTCTCAAAGACTCAATAATGTTGGAAACGGAACCAATCAACGTACCTAGATAGCGGCCGTGTTAACCGCAGCCCACTGTGTTTAAGTACAAATGTAAGTCAATAAATGGTGTTATTAATGATGCAGTTATGGGAGGAGTGGTGCACATACCGCAGCCCACTGTGCTTGGGTATGGCCCCCTTAACAGGATTATTTTTTGTTATGATTGATTCTGTGGCGTTATAATGATGCAGTTATGGGAGGAGTGGTGCACATACCAATGCGTATCACAGTGATCTATGATTGACGCAAAAGATTACGATGGACCACGGAAGATTCTAGGGAAATTTACCTCTATTATGTCGCAATTCTATTATTTTTCACGAAACAAAGTAAATTAGCTTACTAAGCCGTCTGCACTTCTTATATTACGAATTTTCAGTTGAAAACATAAAGGAGTTGTTTTACAGACGACTTATTTATAACTAGTGTTCAGATTATCGCACAAATCCTGCAACTAATGATGGTCGATGGAGTAGTAAGGGAGATGAGATGCACGCAGTATCAAAACCATAAATACAGAAATGCTGTTATCGAATGACTCTTAAGAGACACTGTCCAAGAATAGGAAGCAGCATTAGTGCACAAAAGGGAAGCGAAAGCGTACCTGAACTTGACAGTCATGAAAGAGAAGTCTCAGGAAAGCTGCAGGAGCAGTAAGATCAGCAGCAAAAATACTCATCATCTCATTCCTTACAATGTCTTCCACAAACGGACACATCGTCTCATAGTAATTGTATACTAACTCACTGCCCTCACTTGCTCCTCCATGAATCACAAGCAATAGTATCACTAACTGCACTATCATTGCAAACTTGCCTTCCATTCCTCTCATTTTTACTCTTCTTAGACGAGACAGTCCTACACGAGCTTTTGTACTTCAGTGTTTGTTACAATTTTGTTGACAGTTCTACTGAACAGCAGCAATATATATAGGTGGTACTTTGATAGTTCTAGAAAGTTTTGTGACTCAATTATACGATGAGACGGTCCTACACGAGCTTGTGTACAACCAAAAAGTTTCTGTAATTTAATGTGTGATATTAAATATTAAGAATCGGTTAGAAACTTTATCTCAGTAAATCAATGTTTCATAAAAATGCAGTCACGATAACCTTCACCCTTAATAACTCGACCAGTCGACCGTGGTACATTATCGCTATCCAGATTTAGTACCGTGATTAATTGACACACTACAAGAGTACTTCTGTAGGACCTGGAAAAATTATGGAATAAAACAAATTAGCTAGGTTGAGCCTTAACTGTGATACCTACAGATTGCCTAAGAACTTGACAGCAAATTTTGAAGATATTACTATGTATGTTTAGTACAATCAAAAAGTATATTAATGTTGGTATTTTCCTAATCATGCAAAAAACACAATTTGCTCTCTGTGATTTACCTAGCAGTAGTTATTGTGTGCAACCGTTGTATGATACTATGATACAACCATATAAAAGTACACTTTGTGATCGATAAACAGTGATCACCTTATACTATTATTATAAAATGGTCACTCACACTATATGACGGTCTTATAGTATAATTTACTTAAAACGTGGAGTAGTTGTTAGTTACATATGTAAATGAAAGATTGCATCATTGCATCAAATTTTGTTTTGCCTTAATGTGATCAAGTTGTGAACTTTTGCAATTGTGTAGGTCCTTCAAATTTGTTCAACTATTGGGGAATTAATTAGGTACATAACTAAAAGCTTAACTAAGACTAATAAACTACTCTAATCGAGTATTAATTTGATATTAATGTTAATGAATGCGTGACAAATTGACAATGTTACGATAATTCATAGTTCTATATGACAATTCATGTTAGTCAATCCAGGATTCGGATGCACTTGGGTGATTATGTAGTAAGGACAGAAGAACGGTCACAAGTGTAGAGAGTAACGCGATGGGTGATTATGTAGTAAGGACAGGAGAACGGTCACAAGTGTAGAGAGTAACGCTTCTTGTATTGTAACCGTCTGTGTTTCCAGGGCGGTTTTCATTTTCAATGGCAGATCATCTAAAATGTCCTTGGAGTAATTAGATGCCAGTTTCAAAGATGTGTACTTGTATAGTTGTATCCCCTCTTAGGCAGTAACCATTTTCGACACTCTTATCGTGTCCAAGAAACTAGGTTGCTACACACATTGCTGCATCAGAACATATCAAATTTAGAAATCGCAACAAAGATATAACAAGCTTAAGGTTAATGACTTAGGTATCTGCTGTGACGAGCCCTTCGAGTAATGAGTGTGTCGTTCCATCCTTTTTGCCTGGCTCTTTGCTCCCACAATGCAGTAACCTTTCTTTGGGCTTCCAAGGCATCCTCTGCTCGTTCTCGAGCTTCTTCACAAGTCTCCATCCCTGAGTTGCATTTATCGGCTTCCTTTTGATATTGAGACGCGATCTTTTTGGCTTCAAGTAGCGCCATTTCTGACCGTTGCTGGTTTTCTAAAGCCTCTGCCTCTTTTTGCCTTAGCTCTTCTGCTACTAGCTCTGCGAAATGCTTCTCCATTTCTTCGCTTACTTCTGGATCGTGCTTCATGCAATCTGATAGTTTGACAAAGTTGCATCATTGATTAGTATCTGTAGGTACCCAACCTATGCTACTCATACTCGCCTACTTGGGTTGGAAGTAACATAGACCAAAATTTACGATTCTATAAGAAATAAATTAAATGATCGACTGTAACTATAGATTGTGAGTGAGCCCAACCTGTAAATGATGTGTTCAGTCCTGCAATCAGAATATACAGAAATCATCAGTCCATCGTTTACTCAACTTTACGAACAATGTTCTGACCAAAAGGTCGTTGCTTTACTCGTTTTTGTCACAAATACAATAGCTAAACCAGTTTTAGAGTAGTGCTTGAGACACGGTATTGGGTCTTGAGATGAGGTATTGGGTACTCGAGCTGCCAAATAGGCTGTGTCGTGTACTCGTGTCATATCTGTTTTGAGTCGAGGGTAAACGAGGTTCTTACCTCTATGGTTGATGTTAACGTGACCCCATTTAACTGCAAATGCTAGCAAGCCTTGCCCGGTGAAGTCATTAAATAACGACACTCATAACCTGATTTCGAAACCCATCAACATTTGTTTTAACTTTTAAGTCGAGGGTAAACGAGGTTCTGACCTATAGAGTTCACGTATTAATGTAATATCAATCGGCAATGTTTGTTCCAAAGAGTATTTATTTTACACATACGACACTTTTACAATATATATCAACACACATAATAAGATCAACCATATATTTCATACATACAAGAGTTTCACATAAGACTAATCGCAAAAACACTAGACTAAATTCGAGAGTACGTAACTTTAAGCGATGGCGAATACAATATACCTAGTGGAAGAGAAAGGAAAGGGTAAGAAGACGAGCAATCACACTGGCAAGGAGGGCAAGACGAGGAGGAGGAAGTGTGTCGAAGCGCGGCAAGGCCTTCAAGGAAATGCCAATAGAGAGGAGGACCAACAATGTAGCCTATAACACACATGCCTAGAATTCCCATAGCCATTTTTAACACCTTTGGGCTAAATATCACATTTCCTCTCTTTTGATATGGCATTTTTTCTTCACTAATATTTAAGAAAAATTAAATAATTTTCTTGAATCTTTAAACTCTACTTTTTTTTGGTAAATTTGATGTGAGGATTTTTGTTAAAAAGAGTATTTTGATTTGTTTTTGTGATCTTAATTATTTCGATTTAGTGTTTTGTTATCTTGATAGATGGAAATAGCCAAGTCAAATACTCAAATGTATAAGCTAACAAGAAGCCTACTTTTGTGCTACAACTTATATTCTTATACACTACGTTGTACTCGTATGATCGTATATCATTCTTATAGACCAAACAGCCCCTTTTATTTTTTGTTATATTTTCGACATATAATTGGTCTCTCAATAAATTACTGAAAAAAAATCTTTTGCAAGTATATCCTACGAGTAATTCTTTTTTTTTTTTTTTTTTTGAATAATACGAGTAATTCTTTTGATAAGAAGTTGTTGAACGAAATTTATATACATGTCTATCAAATTGTTAAATTTCCCGTTTCTCGCTATTAAATTAGCCGTACAACCTGTTGCATAATAATGAACATATAAGGACTAAAATTATACAAAAATAGTACGTAATTGTCACCATTTCAAAATTAATTGAGAAAGGAGGGATATCAAATCAAATTAATATGAAAACAAGCTCCTCCTTCTCCCTAAAATTTTAGAGAGAGAGAAAACTTCTTAAAAGTCCTAAAAATCTTAGAAAATTTAAGATGGGTCTCTTGAGTCCTTGCTTTCCCAACAATTTCTTCCTTTGTTTACTTAGCGAACACAATTATTTCTTAAGTTGTTTTCCTTATTTTATTTTTTAGCTTCTTTAAGATATGATTGTTTTTACTCTCCGTTTTTAGCATTAGGGAGGTATTTACAATCAATATATGTTTAATTTGAAGGTTTAAAATAAACATGAATTTATACAGAAAAGATTCATGAGTTTAATCTCTTGATTCAATTTTAGCAAAACTCATTTAGAAATTGTATTGGGACTTGGGAGTATATTTGGTTTTTTTGGTTGTTTTCTCCAATTTCAGTTCTGGGTTGGAAATTGGAATGTAGATCAGAATTTTAATCCTCCATTAGCAAGTGGTTGTGAATTTTTGTAAATGGGGAATATCTTTAGCTTTCTTTTCTCTCCGGAGATCCATTTTTTTTTTGGGCTCAAAGTTTTACAAAACTTTCTTTTACAGTATTAATTTGTACACTTTGTTTCCCTTATTCTTTTCTGATTTGGGTAATTTGAAAGTTTTTGACTTTCGATTATCGCTCTCATCCACAAGGATGTTATAGGTCGATTTCGATTGACCTAATTTCCTTTCCATGCAAAAAAAAAAATTCAAAATTAATTGATGAATAAACTAATGTTGGAGAAATTGGTAGGGTGACAATAATAATGATCGTAAACTTGGATGTCAACCGAATCACGAAAAACACGCTTTTCTTAAGAGTATTTCAACCATATTTCATGCCTTGGATTACACGAAATCCCTTGTAGGATAAAACAGTTCAGACCCTCTTCATCTAGGCAAAGATAAAGAGAATAATTCATGGAGTTTTATAATTTTATTTGTATACCAAAATCTGATTTTTCATGTTTGAATTATTACCACATTCCTCTATATATACTTAGAATATAGGTATATATAAACTGTTAAAAATGTGGATAAGCATGCTGGTTTTCGTTCAAAAACCAACCATACAACCGCCAATCATGATAAATATGATAAATAGCATTTATCATAATTATTCCACTTAACCTATGAACTTCATAATTCCGATTAAATGAGTGTACACCCCGCCCCCTAACTCACATTATATCAATCACAAGCTCATACCGATTTCGCTCTGAAAACCCGAATACACTTAAATGACCTGTGATCAAAATTACCAACAATTAAAATTATACTCCCTCCTATTCACTATTTTCTTCCCTATTTCCTTAAGCGGATTATTTAGGTTTTCTTCCCCTTTCCTATTTTGGTAACTTTTCTATACAATGACCACTTTACCCTTGCTTTTTTTTTATTTACAATTTATGCCACCTCTTTTTATCCTAACCCAAATACTAACCCAACTAATTAATACACCAGCCCAATTAACATATTACCCTAATCCACTTACTCACTAACACTAACACCCACTTACCCATCCCAATTAACACATAACCCTAATCCCTCCCGCCATATATAGTAACCCTAATCAGAAAACCCTAGAATCTCATCTCTCTCTTCCGCCATCTCTCATCTCTCATTTTCTCTGTAAATCTTCCTTTCTCTCTCATTAAACCTTCATTCTCATCACTGATCTCTCATTTCACACTCTCATATCTCTCAAACCATCAGCATGTCGATGGATTCCTACTGCAATCGTCATAAAGATGAAAGTTTCGTGAATTTTCCTCCAGATATGAGTTGTCTTAACTCAGATCTTGAAGACGGTCCTTGTTTGTTCAATAAATCTGTTGATTTTGTTGGGGTTGATGAAGATTGTGAGGGTGAGAAGGGAAATGATGTTGGTGAGAAAGTTGTGCCTGATTGTGGTGATGCTGTGGTTGAACCTGATATAGATGATGATTTTGAGAAAGCAAGGGAAGAGATGACGGAGTTTATGAGGGTTGATGTTGAGCGAAGGATGAAGAAGATGATGGAGAGGCGTGAAACCCCAGAGCATCATCGTTGGTTTTTGACTGAACTGTCAAAATATTGGCCTGTGTTTGCCATTGAACTTGAAGATGGCGAGGGTGTCAATGGCGATGAAGTTCCTGGTTTTTGTGATTATGTTCCAGACAGTTATGGAGAAGTGGATACTATTGTTCCTGACTCATGCATGCATGAGTTTGTTGTGGATGAAGATGAAGGGAGGTCTAATTTTATTTCTCTTTTCTGTCATTTTTTGTTTAATTTTGAGTTTGGTTGGTTAGAGTAGGACTAATGATGATAAAAATTGTCTTTTATGGGTTTTATACTCCTATTTTCCAGTAATTTAATGCTCAGTGATCTAATTTGAGAGCTAACAACACAATCCATGCATTACGCCACCATAAGAAATTATGATGCAGGCTACGCATAGATTGTGTTGTCTGGTTATATTCAGTTGCAATTCGGAGTTGTTGGAGTCGTACTACAATAGCACTGCTGCCTTTCAACATTTCATTAAACTTAATGTGCCCAAAAGACCAAATAAACATGTGCAAAATGGCTAAACACATCAAAAACTACATGCTTATCTATTTTGTTACTGCTGATGCCATTTACTTTTAATTACTCTAAAAACTTGTTTGTTGTGGTTCTGTTTGATATTTGAATGCTTCATCTGGTTTCTGCACAAAAACTGCCTATTTTGCTGCTTGCTTCTGATTTATCTGGTTTCTGCACAAAAAATGCATATTTTACTTATGAATTTTCTGCTTGCTTCTGATTTTCTTGCTTGCTTCTGCACAAACACTACCTATTTTGCTTCTGTTACTCCTGACTCATGCCTGGTTGTTCTGCATACACATGTCAATGTAGAAGTCTTATTGAACATCTTCATTCTGTACTGAATTTGGAAGAGGTTCCTCTGCAGTAATGTAACCAACAACTGAATTTTCAACTGTTGGGTCATTACTGCAACCACTTTCCTCTTCTGAACCAACCTGCACACCTGAACTGTTATCTACACTACTAAGTGACTSTAYTAATTCAYTAATRGAACTTGCATCACCAACATTTTGTACATATCTTATGCACTGCATCACTAGTTGTGTCTCAGCAGTTAAGTATTCAGGTAGTAAACCTTGTGCTGCTAGTTTAGACTTGTGCATATATATGAGGAATAGGGTAATCAATTCCACCTTTCAGCTTCATAATTTCTATCATACATGCATGCAATGTGATAAACACATAGTTAAGCTTCAACTCATCTGCTAACTCTGTAAATGCTTTCATGGTATTGTCAACAAGGTCTGACAATACATTGGACTTCTTTTTCTGTTGAAGAGATTGAATGGCTCTAAAAAAGCCCAAATCCAATACATTTAAATCAGGAGAATTTGGTGGTTGATGAGTAAAATTAATATTCCACCCATCTACTGTGGCAACATTTCTGAAATCTTCATCTTTATTATGGGGTCTTGCATTATCCTGTTGTATCAGAATTTTTTTTTACTGTAATTAGCAGGCCATTTTGCTTTAATGGTAGGCAGAACTTGGTTAATCAACATGTCTTTGGTGACTTGCTTTGTGATTGACTCTATGCACTTGGTTTCTATTGTTCCTGCACACCTGTTCTTTGATTTTCTCTTAGTTGGTACCTCCATTACAAATGTCCAGATACCAAGTTTTCCATCACATAGAACTTCCTTGTTTGGACCATATTTAGGTCTTGCTACATCACACATGAACATAACCTTACTTATAAATCTTTTTGATTGCACACATCTATGAGGTCTTCTTTCTTTTTTTCCAACATAAAACCTTTGACTAGGT
>VHZZ01000974.1:132396-144962 GCA_009801015.1 Silene noctiflora | reverse complement strand
CATTCATGATTGACTAGGCATCTGTCCAATCTGCTGAAAATTCTAGTGGCAGCAGGCTGCTTATTGGACCAAGTATAGAAAGCTCATAAAGCTTGAATATCCATCATGTTGCAATGAGCCATACATTGGATCAAAGGTTCAGCTTCAGCAAGAGTCACTGTTCCCCCTAATCTTTCTCCCCCATTCATAACACAATTGAAATCTCCTCCAATAATCCAAGGCCCCTGAGTTAAGGTAGTTAACCTCTTAAGATTCTCCCATAAAGGCTCCCTCTCACTAATACCAGATGAGCCTTCCAAAGTATCCAAACTCTCCCACCAGGATGAGAAGGATTATTGGTGCTCACACTCCAATCTCTAAAAATATTGTTCACAACTTTATTAATACTTGTAGACTTTATTTTTGTTTCTAACAGACCAAAATAGGCCACTTTATTTGAATGTAAGAAATTATTCACAACTAATTGCTTCCTCTCCCTATTCATCCCCCTCACATTCCAAAATCCAAATTTAATCATGGATTAGGAAGTAAGGGAGCATTACCATTAAAATCACTATCCACTTTAAGTAGACCAGTTCCACCTAAGACCTCCATATAGGTAGGGGAAACTGGAGCTGACCTGACCCTCTCAGCACCTTCTTGTCTTGTAAACTTTATGGGTGATAATGAACTTCGAACAGTTCTKAMCAGACCTGATGCTGRGGTCCTCACCTCMTGAYTMTGYCCCTGTTGAACTAAAATGGYTGTAGGTGCTGGGGGATGTTGAACTGGTCGCCAAACTTGCTGAATCTTTGGTACTCCTTGTTTTGAACGTCTGCACTTTGTAGTGTCATGGCCTAGTTGTTTACATTTCAGGCACAAGGTAGGTTTCCAGTCATTTTTGACCTACTTTCAATTCCACCATAACTCTTGCAAATCCAAGTCTTGTCTTCTGATCTGTGGTTGTATCACTTTTAATATATTTTCCAACTAAATTTGCAATCTTTGGCAGGCTACGACCCCAGAATTTCAATGGAAGCTTATGCAGTCTTACCCATGCAGGTACACTCTTTACTTCTTCTTTTATTAGATCTGTATCTGGAGTCCATTCTTTGATAATCAAAGGCTTGTTATCAAACAGAAAATATCCACTTTGCAATACAGCCTGCTTCATTTCTTCCGTTGGAAAACGAGCCAAAAAGATTCCATTTGGCATAAAGGATAATTTGTCTATTCCATGTTTATTCCAGATCCGTTTGAGGAACCCTTCAAGCACCTGCCATGGAGGATTTGCTCCAACCACAAAGCCATACACTGCTTTTTTCCAATACAGCAACTCATCTTGTACATCTTCATCAGACAATTGTAGCATCTCAATAGGCTCATCCTCCACCACTTCCATTACTTTCCTACCGTGTCTCTGGAACCAGGCCGCCTCCTCCTCCTCCTCTTGATCACTATCAGCAACATCCTCCACCATGCCATCAAAATTCAATGTGGGAATGCCTGTGATCTCCTGAATACTTTTTGTTGTAGTTATTGTCTCAACATCTGGTCCCTTTAAGACCTTCTCTTTCTCAGCATGAATATGTTTTGTAATCTCTGTAGTCTTACGTTTAGAACCAGAATTAGAGTGACCCTTTCTAGTCATGATAATCAAAGGTGCAGACTTGAATAAGGCGGCCTAGTTTGACTAATGGGCCTTTTCTCCTTCTCTTTTCTCTTCATAMAAACCCACCACAAAACCCTCGCAATTTCATCTCCCTCATTTTTTCTAAAATTTTCCACCAACAACCACCACCATTGTTACACATTTCTCACCAAACTTAGATTCACCATAACTCCCTCAATTATTCCCCAATCGGAACCATTTTCGTGCCACTCTCTCTCTCCTCGCCCTCCTTCTTTCTATGTAAGAAAGACACCATCTTTCTTTAGATTTCTACAAATCCGTCTTTCTAGGGTTAGATATTTTCACTCAATTCCTTGGGATTTTTGTTGGGGAACAAGCTTGGATAACTCGGGCATGGCTATTTGACGATTTGGAGTGCTAAAAGGTAACGGTGATGGGTTACTCGATATTATGACAAATTTATGTGCTTAATTATTGTAGTTTACTCTTAGATTTGCTAAAGATTGAATCTTTACATGTTTTACATGTTCATTGTTGAATAAGTTGGTGTGTGAAACCATCTTATGGTTGTTTGAGAAATTTCTAGTCTTTTGTTACATGATATTTATATGGATGAATTGGATTGTTTACACATGTTAATTAGAGTATATACCATCTTAGTTATGTCATGGTAACATGTTTAGTTGGGTCATGAGAGTTATTGCATGGAGATATTGATATTGGAACAATTGGGTAAAGTTGCGATGTTCGACAATTTAATTGATTGAGTTTGGATCAAATCTTGTATTTTAATCCAACTTTTATGCTTTGATTTCACCCTTAAAACTTTTATTGTGTTACTTGGGTAATATGTGATGGAGTTGGGATTGTAATTATAATATAAAAATCTATTTAGGGATGAAGATGAAGCTTGTTGTGTCGTGCAAAACAGCCTTGCGCACCTCGGCGCATGCTGCCCTACCGCCTGGACAGTTTTCGTAGAATGGCCATAACTTCCTCGTTTCTTATCCATTTCAGGCTTACGACCTACCGTTAGAACCGTAAAAGGATAATCTATCACCTCTAATTGGTTTCACCTTAATATCATATAGAACTGGAGTTATGACTGTTTTAAGTTGACCCTTGTTGTAGTCGAGTTCTAAACTAGGTGTTTGGGTTTCTTGTTGGGTATTCTTCTTAACCTTGGTTATAATACTTATGTGTGGTATTTTAACACTTGTTTAATGTTAGAAAACCTTGAATAAGACTAATTTATATGTTTAAGGATGGTTTTTGGATGTTTTACCCTTGTTTACTATGTTTGCTCTTATTGGTCATTTGAGTCATGTTTGTGGGCTCCCTTTGATTGTTGGACATCATGTCTTCTCATGAAAATCTCATTATATTATTCATTCTTGCTTGACTTATATTATGCCATGTGCTTGTATTGTGGACCTTGTATGATCCTACTACCATCATGTAGGCTTATAAATGACACGGGTTTTGGGTTGTTTACGTTTGTCTCGGGTYTTACACATCGAAACTCAATTGTTATCGTTTGGTTATACCTTATTCAAATGATATATGAATGTGAAGTATAATGTTATTCATGTTAAGTAATGACCTTTTATGCTTCATTTGCGAGTCCCATTTGGTTTGTTCACGTTTCATCTCATGTTTCGTAATACTTCACTCATATTATTATCATTTGCTTACATTTCGTTCAAGTAACTTATATTTGAGTTATGAGTCATCCATTTGTTTTTCAAAAGTATGAAATGACATACATTACCTCTCATTTGATCCTTGTGAGATTGTTATGTTGCTTAATTCATGCGTACCTTCTCTTACGCCCCAATTTGGCCGTTTGCCTAGTGTGGGTTCACTCTTATCTTTTCCGTCTCCTTAGGCCATTTGCCTAATGTGGGGTACTCGGCTACCGTTTGTTGACCGAGTCTTGGATGCGACCGTTTGTCGTATGTCGTTCGGGAGACGTTTTCTCTCGAGAGTTTGGCCAGGTTTAGACTAGGATCGTTAGTCCTACTAAGAGGAATTTGAGTCTAGAGTAGTAAGGATGTGGTATGTAACTTGAATGATTTCTCATGCGAATTCTCATTTTATCCCGATCTTATGTTTTATTTATTGCTTAGTAACTTGAATTGCTTATGTTAATTGGTTGTAAGAGTTTTGGTCCTATCGGATACTAGAGTTGAGATGCAAGCCTTCTAGTTGCGATATGATCGCCGGGATTAATGCTCCGATCCGTTCTTATGGTGATATGCAAGCCATAAGTACGCATGTGACGTTAGTAGGCACGTCCCGTGCAATGTTTGCTCACAGATTTTCAAAGTAATGGCTACGGTTTTTACTCACATGTATTATATTGTTGGCCTCTAGTTTATCTATGTCACATAGTGTTTGTATTGACTTAAGGTTGTGTTAACATTTGATGGATTGATCATATTATCTCATATGAATGTCTCATATGCCTTTGTTCATGGTTGATATCACATACATTGAATACTATTCGTATGTCATAGTGCTTATTGATTATGTTTCATATTCTCTAATATGTTCTTGCTTATCTGTGTTTTGATGTAATATTTCTGGGAGAACCCTGGGTTACTCCCCACTGACAGTGGTATTCATTTTAATTAATGAACAGGTTGGAGGTTGGTGATTATTTGGGGATTACGACGAGTGAACTAGTGAGCGTTGTTCATACAATGATTGATCTTTCGTTGTAGTTTAATTTAGTTGTTGATATGTAGATTTTGTTTAGTCAAGGGATCAGGATCCCTTGCATTTATTTAAGTTGTAATTTGTATAAAAGCTTTCTTAGCTTAAGTTTTGTTTTACGATTTAGCGACTTCGCGGTTTTCTATAATAAAGTTTTAAAAATCTCGCATTTTCCGCTGCAAAGTTTACGTTTATTTTATTGCATAACCGCAGAGGTTCATAGTTCGTATCAGAGCTATAACGCTCCCGACGGACACACGTGTACCCCAAACATAATTTGAACTTGACCTTGAATAATGAATGATAGATGTGTAGACTTAAGGACCTAAGGTGGTAGTCTTTAATGTGCTTGCTCATGTTAGGTTCTAACATGTTTGTTGGTTGTAAATGGTTGTTTCTTGCTCCCTTGGATCGTCAAACCATGAACTTATCGATGTGGTGATCAAGTCTTGGCGTCTAATGCCGAGGATTGAAGATGTGTTGAACATTTTAAGAGTGCTTTTACTTCCTCTAAGATATTTCTTGTTCTTGGTGTACCTTGTATATAGCTCTCTTCCTTTTGTGGAATGTTAACCTTAGTTTGATAATTTGGCTTTTAAGGAGTTTGTTTGTGGTTGACTCCTAACCCTTGCTTTGAGAGGTTATGTTGTTAGGAAGGCTTGGGTAGTGTGGTGAGACATGCCTTGGTGATTCTAATGCCTAGTTGTTTAACGTGAAGTTAGTGTGATTGGTCGGTGAAATTCTTTGTCTAAGGTGTGAGTTGTATATGTTACTTAGGTTATAGAAGTTGACTTTGTTAATCGTATTTGGGATTTGAAAGTTTGTTAGGTTGAACATTGTTACTTTAGGATTAAATATGAACTAAAGGTTCAATGATGTGAGATTTGAAGGAAATACTTTGGAGTATTGATGACTATTAACGGATTGGTGTTATAAGTTGATATTAGTTAGCTTTTGAGACTATTTTAGTTGAGAATGATTTAGTATTAAGAATTCTTCATTAAGCTTACAAATTTGGAGACTTTGATGTTGTGTAGGGAACTTGAGATAATGGATAGTGTTACAATTTAGCATAGTTCCGCTTTTGGGAATCCGTAATAAGTCAAAGGGTTTGTATTGGAGTGGGTGTTCGTGAAAGACATTTCTTAATAATTTTAGGTTGGCTTGTTACAACTTGATTTGGAATGACAACATTGTGGAAGTTTTGAGGAACTTATTCCTTGAATTTTTGAGTTTGAATATAGAGGTATCCCTTGAACCTTAGAGGTGTAACCTTGATGTTTAGAACTTTAAGCTTTTAGAAGTGTGTGGGTTAAGCCTTAACTCTTCCATCATATCATTCTTATTCTCTTTTCTTCCGTGCTAACTTTGTTGAATCGTACCCTTATACGTAGGTTTACTTATCCTCCTCTTGACTCATATATCCTCCTAACTATAGTACCTATTTGTTTACTCGTGGCTTCATTATTTTTGGAGTCCATAACTTTGAGTTTCATATCTTGTCATGCTCTTGTGTCCCTTTGAAATTTCTTATCGTTTCCCTACCTCGTTGTTCTTCTTTATCCCTTTGTAGAGTGGTTGTCTTGTTGGCTACGTTGCGGAGTGGTGGAATGTGTTTTAAAGATTTGTAGGTTTTGACTTTGTCGAAATTGGATTAATGAGTGTTTTTACATTGGACCATGTGAAATGAGAGTTAGACTTTAGATATAATCCTAATGTTGCTCGGAGGTTCGGGTTGAGCATAAGGTTAGTATAACCAACATGCTTTTGTTTGGGTTCTAATGGTTACCTAGGAATTTTTTTAGGCGAGAGTTGTTGCTAGTTTTTGGACTTTCATTCGAGTATTCAATTTACGGTAATGAGGATTAGTAGTCAAGGGTTGTAGAACATTATTGTAAGTTGGGATCGACAAATTTTGAGTAGAGTTGAGTTAGATGATTTGAATGGTTGTCCCGTAGCCCTATGCTTGGTAATTTTTATTAGGGTTAACTGAAAAACAATACCAATATAAGGACCCTTTTTCATAATCAGTACCAACATAATCAATAATTAGTAATCAGTACCAAAATATTAATTTTTTTCTATGATAGGTACCAAGTCGCCTGAAAATCTCATCTTAACCTACTTGAAAAAGTCCAAAAACCATCATTCAAGTACAAATCTCCACTCACCCACTTCCAAAATCCCTCTCTTAGATGAAAGCACATTTAAAGTAGGAAAAAAAACTAAAGTAATAAGGCGACTTGGGACCTATCGTAGAAAAAAGTTAATTTTTTGGTACTGATTACCAATTATTTATTATGTTGGTGTTGATTATGAAAAAGAGGACAAAAGTTGTTAGTGTTTATTAATTTACCCTTTTTATTATTTGGAGAATGTCATCATTTTTAGTTTTGGTTTCGGGTGTATAACGAGATTTCGTTTGGGATGTTGGATAGTACAAAGAGCCCTGAATTTGGATCATCGATTGAAGGTTTTACCATGTTAAGAGACTCTTGACATTAGTTGGATATGAGTATAGCTTTGTTAGTAGTTTTGGTCTTGTTTTGTGGGAGTTGTGAAATCACAATTTTGGCGAAGTACCTTATTTCATGGAATAGCTTAAATGTAAAGTGTCGTAAGCGAAATTGAGGAAATCCTTGGAAGTAATGTGGTTGTGAGATTTGTTTTCTAAGGATGTTTGAGGAACCGTTTAGAATGACGTGATTATTTGTGATTGGAGTGCCTTTCATGTTGCCTAGCTTCCCCTCCTCTTTGACCATAAGCTTTGTCGTTCATGCCCCTCTTACTCATTTTGTTGTGCTCCTCCTTTGGGGTTAAAGCTAGTGACTTGTAAAACTCTATGTTCTCCATCGTCCCTGTTGACCTCATCTTGGCTTTCTACCCTTAAAAGTTTGGTTTAGTTCCTTTGTTTGTTGTTTATAGACTTCTTTATGGTGCTTGGTAATTGTGATACCTAAGTTGCTTTCCATTTTGTACAATTTACTAACCAATTTGAGTTGCCATATTGGGTTCTTTGTTATAATTTTGTGTTAGTTTTGCAAAGCTTGACATATTTTAAAGGTTTGAAAATGAAAGTTGGCTTTCAATTTATCATGTTTTTAGAAAGTTTGAAATGAATTATCACTTTTAGTTGGTTTTAACGTTTGGTTCGATGTTAGGATTTGTTATTGGAGACGTCTAATAACTTGTTCTACGCTTATCGGCGTATGATTTTGTCTTTGACCATGTCTTTGATTTGGGATGTTAGCGTTATTTAATGCGCAAAAAGAACTCTTTCGTTTCTTTCACAAGAAACTTGTGCTTTTGGAAAATTCTGCTTGAAGCTTTTGAAGGAATTCTAATTTCCATGGTATCAAACCTTGTAAATATTTTGGTTGTCGATTTCGAAAAGTCTGACTTTATCTTTATAACTTTTTGTTTTCCACTTTCAAGTTTCGAGGACGAAACTTTTTAAAAGGTGGGATGATTGTAACACCCACGAAATTCTCGTTTTAGAATTTATAATTTAATTAACTATTTTATTATTTTATTTATATTTTAAACCCATTTTTATAAAATTGTTGCTTTACATGTATAATAATAATAATGTTAATAATAACCGTCTTAGGTGTGCAGTAGGCTTTGGGACGTGTTTTTAGTGATAATCGACTCAATTTTGGTGTTTGGGCCTAGTATGACTAATGGGCCTTTTCTCCTTCTCTTTTCCCTTCATAAAAAGTCACCACAAAACCCTCAGAACTTCATCTCCCTCATTTTTTCTGAAATTTTCCACCAACAACCACCACCATTGTTACACATTTCTCACCAAACTTAGATTCACCATAACTCCCTCAATTCTTCACCAATCGGAACCATTTTTGCGCCATTCTCTCCCTCTCCTCGCCCTCCTTCATTCTATGTAAGAAAGACACCATCTTTATTTAGATTTCTACAAATCCGTCTTTCTAGGGTTAGATATTTTCACTCAATTCCTTGAGGTTTTTGTTGGGGAACAAGCTTGGAGAACTCGGGCATGGCTATTTGGCGATTTGGAGTGCTAAAAGGTAACGGTGATGGGTTACTCGATATTATGTCAAATTTATGTGCTTAATTGTTGTATTTTACTCTTATATTTGCTAAAGATTGAATCTTTACATGTTTTACATGTTAATTGTTGAATAAGTTGTGTGAAACCATCTTATGGTTGTTTGAGAAATTTCTAGTCTTTTGTTACATGATATTCATATGGATGAATTGGGTTTTCTACACATGTTAATTAGAGTATATTCCATTTTAATTATGTCATGGTAACATTTTTAGCTGGGTCATGAGAGTTATTACTTGGAGATATTGATATTTGGAACAATTGGATAAAGTTGTGATGTTGGACAATTTAGTTGATTGAGTTTGGATCAAATCTTGTATTTTAATCCATCTTTTATGCTTTGATTTCACCCTTAGGACTTGTATTGTGTTACTTGGATAATATGTAATGGAGTTGGGATTGTAGTGATAAGATAAAATTTGATTAAGTGATGAAGATGAAGCTTGTTGTGTGGTGCAAAACAGCCTATTGAGCAGGCTGCGCTACCGCCTGGACCATTTTTCGTAGAATGGCCATAATTTCCTCGTTTCTTATCCATTTTAGGCTTATGACCTACCTTTAGAACCATAAGAGGATACGCTATCACTTTCAATAAGTTTCACCTCAATATAATATCTATAACTAGATTTATGACGTTTTTAAGTTGACTCTTGTTGTAGTCGAGTTCTAAACTAGGTGTTTGGAATTGGGGTTTAGGTTTCTTGTTGGGTATGCTTCTTAACCTTGGTTATAATACTTATGTGTGGTATTTTAGCACTTGTTTAATGTTAGAAAACCTTGAATAAGACTAAATTACAAGTTTAAGGATGGTTTTTGGATGTTTCACCTTTGTTTACTATGCTTGCTCTTCTTGGTCATGTGAGTCTTGTTTGTGGGCTCCCTTTTCTTGTTGGACATGTTGTCTTCTCATGAAAGTCTCATTGTACTATTCATCCTTGCTTGACTTATAGTATGACATGGGCATGTATTGTGGACCTTGTATGATCCTACTACCATCATGTAGGCTTATAAATGACTCGGGTTTTGGGTTGTTTACGTTTGTCTCGGGTCTTACACATCGAAACTCAGTTGTTATCGTTTGGTTACACCTTATTTAAATGAAATATGAATGTGAAGAATAATGTTATTCATGTTAATTAATGACCTTTTATGCTTCATATGTGAGTCCCCTTTGGTTTGTTCACGTTTTATCTCATGTTTCGTAATAATTTACTCATATTGTTATCATTTTCTTACATTTCGTTCAAGTAACTTATATTTGAGTTATGAATCATCCATTTGTTTTTCGAAAGTATGAAATGACATACATTACCTCTCATTTGATCCTTGTGAGTTTATCATGTTGCTTAATTCATGCGTACCTTGTCTTGCGCCCCAATTTGGCCGTTTTCCTAGTGTGGGTGCACTCTTATCTTTTCCGCCTCCTTAGGCCGTTTGCCTAATGTGGGGTACTCGGCTATCGTTTGTTGACCGAATCTTGGATGCGACCGTTTGTCGTATGTCGTTCGGGAGACGTTTTCTCTCGAGAGTCTGGCCAGGTTTAGACTAGGACCGTTAGTCCTACTAAGAGAAATTTGAGTCTAGAGTAGTAAGGATGTGGTATGCAACTTAAATGATTGCTCATGCTAATTCTCATTTGATCCCGCTCTTGTGTTTTTCTTATTGCTTATTAACTTGAATTGCTTATGGTAATTGGTTGTAAGAGTCTTGGTCCTATCGGATACTAGAGGTGAGATGCAAGCCTTCTAATAGCGATATGATCGTCGGGATTGATGCTCCGATTCGTTCTTATGGTGAGATGCAAGCCATAAGTACGCATGTGATGTTAGTAGCCACGTCCCGTGCAATGTTTTCTCAAAGACTTCCAAAGAATGGCTACGTTTTTTACTCACATGTATGTTGGCCTCTAGTTATCTTTGTCATATAGTGTTTGTATTGACTTAAGGTTGCGTTATCATTTGATGGATTGATCAGCTTATCTCATATGATTGTCTCATATGCCTTTGTTCATGGTTGATATCACATGCATTAAATACTATTCATATGTCATAGTGCAAAACTGCCTCATAGATAAAAGTTCGAGTTGGTATCTTTTACCTTTTCAAACGTTAATAAAGTTTAGACCACTTTCAAATGTTATGCTATTTTACTAATCATTTTGTTAAGACTTCGTTTATCCTCTATTCGGTCTATTTCCTAATTTGCCTATGTTACCAATGGTTGTGATCAACGATTTTTAAATTTTTAAATCTTTGACAGATAGTAGTCAAGCCATTTTCTCGATTATTATCTATAAAAATAGGTAAAAATGGAGGGAATGTAGATAATGAGCAAGGGTATATTGGTCATTCCAAATTTACGCAAGACGATAAAATGAGGTCGATTCGATAATTACACAAAACCGTCACAAGAATTTAAAATAAGTGAGAATGATGTGGAATTTGTGAAAGTTAGGTGGTTATTTGTAAAGTAAAACATAATATGTGGTAAATTGTAAAAAAGGGAACATAATAGATGATAAATTTTAATTTTGACGTTTTAGCAACTGCATATTATCCAATGAAGTTTGTTGTTAGACAATTATGTTTTCAAGAATTCATGCGGCTTTGTGGTGGAGAATAAGGGGCGTTTGGTTGGGGGTCTATAAGAAAGGGAAATGGAAACAAAGTTATTGATTTCCTTTGTTGATGTTTGTTTGACACAAACAAAGGGAATGAAATTCTCTTCCTTACCCCTCAATCCACCACCACCCTTTCAAGCACCACAATGACGCCATCGCCACCACCCACCACCACCACAAGGCCACCACCACCACTGTAATACCCCATATTTTATATTGTATTTTATGATTTATGTTATAAGACAGAATAATAAATGAGATTATTATGACGGTAGTATTTAGTAATAATGTTAATAATAATATACGATGTTAATTGACTCGAGACGGTAGTAATTAGTAACGGTTGCTAGAAACTTCCACCCACCTACCTTTCTACCACCAACCTTATACTATAGAATCCCTACCACCAACCTTATCTCACAAAAATCACTTTTCCCACCAAGATTATAGAGAGTGGAAAAGAAAGAAAAATGAGAGATCTCATCAGAGCCTTCTAGTCCCTTCACCCACCATGTAAGTATACCTAATCCCTCTATGACTCTATTATGAATCTTTTGAGTCTTATCTTCGGCACTTTAATAAAATTTTCGTGCCTACAAATTGCCCCCTCGAGACCTTGTCACGTGCACCGTTTTGGTGTTTTTCGACGTGGTGAGGTGAGCATTTAGCTTGTCGTAGGAGTACATATATGAAATTTTGTTTACTTGACTTGGAAGTCCTCGAGTACAAACTTATCGTAAGAGCTCCCATATAAATTTTTTTTTGTTTGACTAGGAAGTCTATGAGTACTTAACTTGCCGTAGGAGTACCCATGTGAAATTTTCATCTTTCCCCTTCCTTGACTTGGAAGTCCTCAAACATTTAACTTGTCCTAGGAGCATTTTTTTTATTTGACTTAATAGTCCATGGGTACTTAACTTGTCGTAGGAGTACCCGTGTAAGTTTTATTTTGCCTCCTTTTATCTCGACTTGAAAGTCTACGGGTATTTAACTCGTTACAAGAGGGGCCTCATAAAATTTGGTACATCACCCAGTTAATGTTGCAACCTTGTGGGGTAACTTAGGTATACCCGAGATGAATAACCTTTTTTTCGTGTACATTGAAACTGTTAGTCTGTTAATGTTGCGGCTAACGAACTCTTGCAAGTGTGTATCATGAGCCAATTAATTTTGTGAGCGAGCATTTACTTTCATTTCCATTGATGCTTGTGAGTAACTGCCCACATTAACCAAATGAGAATATTGCAACTGCAAAATTCAATTGTTTACAGCCAACAACGATATCTTCCTCCTAAAGCAAGTACTCGAGCCTCCCTTTATTCATATTTGACTTTGTCAAAAGTAACCGCTTCCCAAATCTTCCATTTTGAATGAACAAATCAACGACATTTTTTACATTCATTGAGAAATTTAAACTTGGTCAAAATAAATTACTCCACAACCATTATGTTTTTAACTAGAACAATACTTGTGCCCGTTGAAAATGAAGGTTACAACACCAGCTTTAAATGCTCTTTCCTCACCAAACT